>JAOYSI010050572.1:0-25928 GCA_025775065.1 Hiodon alosoides | reverse complement strand
ATTAAATACATTAAGTAAAAGGAAATAAACTCTAAAACTTGTGTCTCACTATTATTATTGCGTCTGAAAAAACAGCATTAGAGAATATGTTGTTTCAGTTAAAATAATCTTAACTTCTTCATGTTAACGACTATTGGTTTCGTTGTTTGTTCTTTTGGTTTAAAAAGAATGTTGAATCTATAACAAAATGTAGCACTCATTAATCCATACAGTTTTAAGAGAACTTGACCTGAAGTGAAATTTTCCTTCTGTAAAAACAAAAACAGTCAGGGCACCTTGAGAATTACAGTATTGGAGACACAATGCCACCTTCTGGCTTAAAAAAACAACAGCACGTTTATCCAAATTCCATCTGGGCTGCAACGTCACAGTATTAATGAATGGTCACACGACAACACACATACACATACACACACACACAATTTTACATTTTGAAGGATAGAGGGACATGCAGGAGCTTTCGGCTGCCTTGCGAGACAGCAGGAAAAGGAAGACGCAGATGGCTGACCAGCAAACATAAGGATCTTTGATTCGGTGTAATTAAACACTTTGATTCCCTATAATTAAACACCTAATGGAAAGGGAGTTAAACTGGTCCCTTCAGAGTTCTCCAAAATCACTCCCGGCTTCTGCTGTACACAAACACCCTTGTCAATGTTGGTAATGGGACAGTTTCGTACATCAGTTTGATAGTAATGGCTCCACAAAAATTGCTTGGTAAAATTTTTTATTTATCTTTCTCTTACAGGCTGTCTCGTAATTTTTCTACCCCTCTTTTCTTTCTCAAAGTGAACTTCAAGAAAGTCATACAAAATCAAGCAAATTGAACACCTAAATTTTATCACATTTCTTCTTTCTTTTAAATTTCTTATATACTTCAGTATCTACATTTGAATCGTTAAATCGCGAATAACAATGTAATCCTCAAGACTGTTGAAAATCCTTTTGAGTCCTACTAAATACAAAGCAATCTGGAGGGGTTCACTGTAGGAGGGCAGTGAACCTACACTTGTGCCAGGGGCGGGAGTAGGCGGCCGGAGTTATCTGACACCTGCATACAGGGACGTCGTTCCAGATTCAGGCCCCTGTCGAGCCTGATAGCGGGATGCAGGGCGCTGGAGGAGCGGGGTGGGCGGAAAACAGCGGGAGGGTGCCAGGGGTAAGTGGACCGGTACACTGCATCGACGTCCCAACACCGAGCCGCGCGCGACTCTGCCAGGCCCCAGTTTGTCGGTGGAGCTTAAAAAACGGCCAAGCGAACAGAATGAGAAATTTACATTTCAACAGCGATTAATTCTCTCTGTAACAGGTTGGCAACTCATGGGTGGGTGATTAAATAAATGCACAATGCGACCTTGGCATTATTTAAGCCAGCAATTTGTTTACTCTGTCTCCTATGATTTCCTTTAAGCTTGAAATACAACCAAAACACTGATTATTGTGCGATAGCCAACAGCACAACCACAATCACCCTCTTTCTTTTGCATGCTGAGTGAAAACAGCTGAATGAGTTCCCTGTCCGTGCTATAACTTCATTATGTAACTTTACACACATCTGAAAGGCAACCTTTGGGGCCTACTTTGAAGGGGATGGTCAGATCTCTCGGGCACCCAGGCCAGCTTGTCGCGGTGCCAGGAGCGCAGGAGGGGCGGAGCTGTGTTGCCACGACGGCCATACATCTCATCGTACAAGGTGATCAGGTGGTGGGCGCGTGGGGTGTCATGATGAGAAAGGAGCTGCTTCAAGGAGATTCCCTGCAAGGTACATGCGCTTGTGTTTAACTGCAGTCAACAGCCTACCCACTCATTTTCAGCAACAAGTTAGCATTTCTGCAGTAAACGCACAGGTCTTCTTTTCTTTTCTTATCTTTCTGCATCGATTGTATGAAGAAAAAAACGTTGCTTACTTTTCTGATGTTTAAATAGCTTATAACTGTATTTTTCCTCAGTATGCTCAGAAGGCGCGTGCTTTGTTGTAAGTGTTTACATACAAGGCTAGCATTAAATATTAAGCAGAACCGAACGGTGCTGTTAACTAGGCAAGGAAGGGACGAGCGTTGGTTCCCTGACCTCGGCTCTGCGCATTGCTTCTCTTCTCACAATGACGTCAGGCCTGCAGTCCTTCTGTGGACAGTAGTCCAGACGGTGGGTACTGCTGGGCGTCTGGTGCTCCCGGGTGAACTATCAACAATCGGCGGGCACAGGGAGTGGAAAAGCATGCCAGTTTCAGCTGTCTCAGTAAAGGCAATATTTCACCATGTGTTCGTTCTGTGTCTCACAAGACGGCTTCCTGAAGTATTAGTTACCCCTCCGTTTTTAGTTTAACAGCTCTGCTGTTACTGAAGAGACCATTTTTCATAACACCTAGGCTCATCCAAATGACATTTGTGTAGAACACAATTGGACCACTGTGGAACAGCTTCTGTTGATATTAACAAGACGGTTCAGAGAAGATGTATGTCAACAGTATGAATTGTGTGTAACTTTGAGCATAGTCATTTAGCAGCACGTCTTCAGCATTAGCACAATACAAGAATATTATAATGAAATCAAAGGAAAGCCTTTTCAGGAATATGTAGACTTTTATAAATTTGACAAATGTGGACAATGTCTCCCTATTTGGTACAATAAATACCATTTGTTTTGTGAGAAATATATGTGTGGGTGTGATATTTCGTCTTCATATTCTTTAATCTAAACCAAACTGTTTATTAACACCCTCACACCTAACTCCTTTATGAATAAATTATTAACAAATGGACGAACTATGTGGCCCCTCTTGTGCATGTCGTTACTTGCAGGATCGCTAAACCACCAATCGGAGGCAGAAAAGAAACGCTGTTCCTTTAATTACTGAGCAGAGGTACAACTGAGCCAAGACAAAGCCAGGGCCAAAAAACTGAACAAAAGCTCGGAAGCCAAAAAGGGTTCTCATTCAAAAACAGGTCAATTCACAAATCAGGTTCTCCTACAACAACTGCTCAAAATACACCAAATCCAGAAAACCCTCTCACACTCCTCAGCCCAAATGAGCCCCAAACCAACCTATGCGGTTTTCCCTCAGGTACAGGCCTGACTGAAGAATCCTGCCGCCTTTTATTCTCTAGTTGATTAACCATTGCCTCTAGCTGTACCAATTACTCAGCGGAAGAGCAATCAGCAGTCAGGCCGGAATGTCAGGAGAAATATATACAGTCGGTGGGCAGTTCATTAGGTAAACCCATCTTGTACGGGGTCGGAGGCCCCGTTGCTTCCAGAACAAACTGAATTATTGGGCGCATGAATTCTACAAGTTGTCAGAAATGTTTTTCAGTGATGTTGCCCCATGGTGACGTGACAAAGGGTAAGCTGTAGCCACGAAGGGATGAACCTGGTCAGCAACAATGTTCATGATGTGCCGTGGCCTTCAAACGTTGTTTGGGTGTGGCAGAAAGGCGTGCCAGGAAAAGATTCCCACACTATCACACTGCCGCTGGCATGCACCGTCAACACCAAGGAGGATAGGTCCATATACTCTCTCACGCTGCTCACACTAACTCCACGACACAACAACCAGGATCTGTTGGACCGGGCGCTGTTTTCCCACTCCCAGGTTGGACTCGGAACAGGGTGGGAACAGGGTGGTGTATCTAATAAGCTGACCACGGAGAGTATGCAATCACCCTGATCAGGAGAGATGTTACCTGTCCTCATTTACCAACCAAGTGATATGTACAATTGATTGAATTAAAAGAAAAATAATTTAAAACAATAGATGCAAAAAAAAAAAAAGTTTGCATATTAGTTTAGCATTTCCTTTCATCCTCTCACCTGCCATTCATAAATCCATGTCTTTAAGAAATACCTTTATAAGAAAGAAAAACCTTTAGGAATAGATTATTGTTTGGGAAAAAAATGCAACTCAGATGAAACTATTTGAGAGTACATTTGTGTTCACACAAATTCAGATCTAAACAACAGGATTTAAACTGCCAGCAATCACATCAGCTTCACATATCATTGAGTGGTTAATGGACCATGACATCAAACATAAACACAAAGAACAAGCCCCATAAGAATGAATAATTGGTCACATGGGCCACATGTACGGAACATTTGAATTGCTAGACGCCAAGAGGGTTAACATAGCAAGAGTAGTTTAGCTAAACTGCGAAAGAAAATAAAAACTGTATTACAATATGTATTTTAAAACTATACAGGTTGTCTCCACGGTCTTCTGAACGTCTTTAAGATACCATGCACATCGATTGTTAAACGTTGCTGTCTGAATTTTTATTCTGCGAAAGTGAGAGGATGAATACAGACCCTACCTGCAGATTTTCTTCAGCCCAGTTACCAATGAGAACTTTGGGACCATATTTTTGCTCTATTCTCCAACCAGGCTGTTTCCACTTATCAGGCTCCTTGTCCACTTTCCCCATAGTATACATGGTAATGTCACATATAGCTGACTGAGAGATGCTATGTGCTCAGAATTCTTCAACATTGGGTCAGACTGGATAATGTTGTGCACTCTGCACTGTCATTGTGATAGAGCTGCGGGAGGGGAGAGTTTGTGTACCGTTGCCATAGATGCAGTCCTCCAGTCCTGCATGGGAAGTTCTAATCTGTTACAGTTGAAACGAAAGGAATACAAAAGTGCCGCGGTTATATTTTTGTTTTTTTGGGTTGAAAACAGCAAAACACTTTGAAAGCATCAACTAAAGTCGTTTTAATTAATTTAACATTTAATAGCAGAGTCCAGAGTCTTTGAATTACATTCAAAGAGAACAAATAATAATTAAAAAAAAACTATTTGATTAACGTAATTGTTTTCATATTTAATATTTAAACAGTAATACATTTTTACAGTTCACTACAAATATGCCTGGGGTATTTTCTCCATAAAATATACTGGATCCCAAATTATTGCTTTTCCAAACGAAGCACAGTGTGAAAACTTATGTATTTATTTGTTTGATATTGTTTAAATCTAACAGCTGAAATAAATTCTCTTTACATCAAAGAATTATTGACTAATAACCATATGGATAATACACTTCATACAATTTCGACAGCGATTTACATACATTTGTAAGCCTTTTTTTCATGTGTTTTATTGCCAGACAACCAAATCTAAGCACACCACCTAATCAAAAGAAAGCACGCTCATTGTCTCTAAATGAACTCCAGTACAAAAGTCCCTAAGCCCATGCCTCCCCTTCCCTCTCAAAGCTTTTTCAAGTAACCCACAATGCTGTCTAAGACTGCTTTGGAGGAGGGGACCGACAGCCGTCCTGCATTGAAGAAGTTGAGGATCCCATGGAAACCATCCGGCACGTGGTGCCAGGAGACAGGTACACCTAGGTCTTCCAGGCGTTTCCTGAAAAGTAACCCTTCATCCCTCAGGACGTCATACTGGCATGTCAGGATGAAGGCGGGCGGCGTTCGGCGCAACACGCTGTCCTCGGCCAGCAGCGGGGAGACGGCGGGGTCTAGGCCTTTTTTGATGGAGTGATAAACCTCCCCGTTGTGCTGGGTGTGGGCAGGTTCGCTGAAGCCCCGGGGCCGGAACTCGAGAGGAAGATTGTCTAGGGAGAACCATCGCTTGTACCGCAGCTTAAGATCCACGGGGATGTGGCGGCCCTCCAACACATCCTGGCACACGGAGACGTCCCCGTTGAGATACTGCAGGAAGTAGAATACCGCCCGACCCCGAAACAGCATGGGCACGGCTTGATTCTGCATGTAGGAGGGTAGGTTGAAATCCACCATCTGCAGGGCGGGGTAGATGAGGACCTGCGCGCAAGGAGATGACAGATGGCTCACGTCCCTCTGCACCAGGTGCTGGCACAATGCAGCCGCTAAATTTGCCCCGGCACTGTCACCGCCCACAGCCACTCTGCGCGGGTCCACACCAAACTCGGCCTCTGCCACGGACAGGAAGTGACAGGTGGCAGCCTCACAGTCGTCCAGCTGGGCCGGGTGTCTGTGCTCAGGAGCGAGCCTGTATCTGAGGAGGACGGGGAGATAAAGGTTAGCCCAGTGAGACGTTTTCAATAGCTGTGTATCAATCACAAAACATCTGTTGTTTTCACAGCAAACCTGCCATGTGATATTGCTAAATAAGAAATCAGAAAATACCTGTTACACAAATTAACACTAAAGATGCATTTGTGAATATAAAAATACAAAACAAAACACTGTCCTTGAGTTCCGTAGCAATGATTCAGACCCTGTATACCGGTAAACATTTTCAATTAAAGACAACTTACTCAACAGAGACGACTGTGGTTTCTGATTCCATAGCAATGTATCTGCAGACCTCATCTGAGGCATCTGTTTGGATTGAGCAGAACATTTTGATAAGGTTAAGCCCAAAAAATTAAGTGCATCTGTCACAAACATCCAGATAAGCCAAGTCTCTCACCAATGCTGCCCATCACCCAGCCTCCACCATGGAAGTACACCAGGCCCCTTCTTTTACCAGAGGAAGGGGCTGTAGGCTCGTACACTCGAACAGGCACTTCGCTAAATCTCAGATCTTTAATGCGCATCCCTGCAGGTGCTGGACGCCTGTGGCCCACGAGCCGAACCATGACCCACCGAGTGAAAGTGACCTGGTGGCAGAGGCCCAGTCGGTCCAGAATCCGGCCCTGGATTGAGCAGACAGGACAGATTTGGAGCGTGTGGGGGGGGGGGGGGGGGGATTGGTTTACAATTACAACCATTACTGCACCCATTTAGCATTTATTTGCAACCCTGTCATCAACACTTTACAGGCGTAATTAAGTATTGAAGGAAATTGTGTTTAACCTTGGCCATTTTGCAACTTGTCAAAGACTAACAGAAGGCACAGATAGCAGACCTTGTTTGCAGCCAAGGCCTATCAGAACCATTTCCTCACAAAGGCACACATGCATAAAAAAAACAGAGAACCAGCAATCAGCAAATTTTACAGAACAACAAGTGAATTAAAGTTTTACCTAGGGGGATTTAAAATCAACTACAATGAACTTTGTAAGCTTTATAATGAGAATGAGAAATTTTGGAAACCTAACACTCTTGAACTCATATCCATGACTTTAGAGATAATCGGCCTGCATATCTTCTAAGCCAAACTATTATCAACGTTTAGGGGACATAGAAAGGACAAATGACTTTATGACATTATACGTGCGCAACATACATGCTTACCGTCTTCCATCTTTTTTTCCTTATTAATTAAAGGAAAATGTAACTAGCAATTTAGAAACACTGAAACTAGGTAAGATATTTTAAAACATTCATCACTACCATTATTTACAAATACACATCATTCATCACAGTTACTTACCATAACTGCCACTCCAACAAACAAACCATGAATTACGTGTAGTTTTCCTGGACTTGCAACCCCTCGGGGGATATTTGAATTTATGAACTCAGAATATACAAGCCCAATTAACAACAGAAGGAATGCTGCAAACAGTGAAGCGAGGCCTATTATAAAAATGGCAATAGCGATGTCCATTGTGTCACCACAAGATAAGGTGCGTTTCTGTGTGCAGAATGGCAACCCACCTTCCAAAAAGTATGCTCCCTCCTCCCCGAGGTTCCAATTACAGTGTTTGACATGCTACTTCCTTTGATTGACATGTAGGTGTGCCAGTCACCAAGCATTATAAGATGCTAACAGCCAGTAGCTGGTCCCAAAACACACACACACACACGCGCGTACGCATGCATACAAAATAAGTTGTTTCAGATTAGCAAATTATGTTACATAATCATGCACAGGGTGTCAAATAGTCCATATCTGTATTAGTCAAACTAATAAATAAATATTTTATATAATATTTTATTTATATATAATATTATAAATATGTATTTTAATTTAGAACATACATCTAATTTTGAGCATTCAGTTTTAGATGTTGGACAGCTTGTATACAAATTTTATTTATATATAAATAAAAATGTATAGTACATAAAACATTTAAACTCAAATATTAGTAGTTTACAGAACTCAGAATTTGCACAAACATACATTTTACTAATGATCTGTAGATGGCAGTGAAGACCTGAGTAAAATTTTACAAATCTTTATTTTATTTATTGGGCCGAAATACAGGATACATGCACCAGATTATTAACATTGAAAAAAATGAATGATTTAATACTAACAGCACATCTAAACAACTGGGGAACGTCAAGACCATAAGTCACATTTGCAATATGTTGGGCCAACTGAATTGTTTTAAACTCACACATTAAAATCTCTGTGTCTGTGTCTCTGTGTTTAACTTTAAGGAATTGAGCATGTTAAAAACTGATACCAGGCATCAAAAACATCACGGTCATTCCAAAGATCGTTTCTGGTGGCCCTGATGACACCACAAAGCAGCCATTGTGACACTGTTTTTAAACCACCCCCGTTTCTGGAAAACTCTCACTGCAGCAATCCAGATTGCTCTGGGGGCTAGGCCAAAAATCACAGGCTGGAAGCTCCTCAGCAGCCAATGAGTTTATTTCTTTAGGAGATATTTCTAAAGAGCTCCCTTCACCACTTGGTGGGATAGCTTCAGTAAGACCAAGCTTGCCCCTTGCTTTTCAGTGCCACGTAATAGGAGACCTTATCCAGTTTGGACAAACAGACTCTGAGGGGCAGTGTGTGTGTGTGTGTGTGTTTGTTATGGATGTTAATGGGTTTAACATGTTCCTGCTAATCTGTGCATTCTATTTTCATACATGACTGGCAGCAACAAAAAATGCAGTGAAAACGCCCTGTCGCTGTAGACATACTCAAAATAGCTCCATTAACTCAAATTGTACATGGCCATTAATAAGAACATTAATGAGTGGTGTCACTTTTGAGTTTGAGAAAATATGTGATGATGATGACAGATTGCTAGAATAGTGGGCAATTGATTTCTGTTACACATACAGGTGAGCACCACCTATGTGGACGGATCCCAGTTTCATGTCTGGCATTTTAAAACAGCAAAAATGTATTTCCACTGATAAAGCTTGTTATTGTTATTATTATTATTTCTTTATAACGTTACTACAGAAATGCTATGAAACAGCATACGGTTCCTTGGGTCGTCATTAAAAGGTAATACGACTCAAGGGTAATCAAAGGTAATCAATTTACTACAAAATAACATAAATAACATATGGCGTGTTTTGTAGGGTAATAAGATAAGTTTCTTCCTGGTTTGGGACTTAAATGCAATTTGGAACGATTACCTCAGTATTTTGTTCAGCAAAATCAGACAAAGTATTTTTTTTCTTCGACGTTTTACTTTTTAATGCTATTTTAACTTCATTTTGTTAATATGCATTCGCTAGATTTGCTAGAAGTCACACTTGGAAATTTCAGATGACCTTTGAAACACACATTCAACACCCGGGCTGAAGACGCAAGAAGGGGACTCTCCTGAACTTTCCCTACTCTCCTAAATCAAGTCTGAACTCGTGTTAACTGGAACCCATTGTCTGAAAATTGACACGAATGCTTTCCTCTCTCACAGTAAACGACGTATGCTAATAAACAAAGGGACGTCTAAAAGGGGTGGCACTTTGTTCAAAGAGCGGGTACTTTTCAAAGGAGATTGTATCCCAGTCAGGTGGCAGTGACAATAAAAATGCCCTTCTCAATGGCAGAAGAAAGGTGACTGTACTTGTATCGTAGCTGTCTGTTGTATTGATTCTGGGGGTGGGGAAACAAGGAGCCGAAAACAACCACCCACAGACGACACGGTAGTGCAATATTCCCAAACACTTAAACTGTCAATCAGGATTAATGGCCTTTAAAAACTCCCATCAGATCCAAGTCTCTCAGACACTGAGGGAATGGAAAAAGATCACCAAGTAGCGACCCAATGCGGAGCGGCAATGTCTTCAGGAAAAATACACTGAACTTAGTCGCTGGCACAGTCATTTCTTCTGCGTGTAGCGCAACAACGCGTTTCATACGTTTTATATATATACTTATTCACATTTTTAAAAAACGCCGTAGTATTACTCCAGCTGTTATTTTTCAAAGGATAGCACGCTAAAGGACTGCGCAACATTTGTCCATTTACTAAACTGTAAGGGGCATATAAACGTGACTGAATTTCACACGGGGCACCGTTTATGGTACTCGCCTTACATGGCTGGTATGGTGGAGAGAGGCAGTTCGCTTTTTCGCTTTTGAAATAACCGTTTATTATTTTAAAAGCGTGGTGATTTGCCATGAAATAATCGCTATTGCTTTACTATAGGGGAAAATACATATATGTTTGCGAAAAAATTGCACTGAAGACTGCCCAAAAAATCTGAAGTGTGGGAGGGCAACTATAATGCCTGGAATCTTCTGAACTTTTTTTTCCGTTTCGGACAGTCCAAGCGAATTTTTGGCAATTAATTCTCTTCAAAGTGTTGTGAAACTATTTATTGAACACGCAAAGAAAATGGATTTGAAGCCGTTGAGCTCTTTGGTCCTTTTTACTATCCAGATCGTTTACTATGTTATTAAGGCAGGCGTGTGCTTTTTGCTACCGAGTAAACGAAAAGATCTGAACGGAGAGGTGGTGCTGATCACCGGCGGGGGAAGAGGGATCGGCCGTCACCTGGCCAAGGAGTTTGCCAAGCAGGGGGCTAAAAAGGTAAATACAAATATGCATCTTTAATATTGGAAATTGGTCTGGTTAGAATTCGACATTCATCACGAAGATTTTCTTATTTTAGGAAGTATGCAAATCTCTAATTAACGTTAGGCGTAATTAATCAAAATGACGACACCCTGTCTCACACTTATATGTCTTACCGTACGTAAAGAAACGCTTCGGATCGATTCGATATATGGGAGGAAAGACCAGAAGAAAATGATCGGCGTGATATAGTTTTTTTTTAAGGATTTGTGCTTCTCGAGCTACCAGGTAACACAGCAGCCATTCAACCTATTCATCACAACGACGAAGCTAGTTACATTTCTCATTTGCGGTGCCAACCGCGTAATCTTTGCATTAGAATCGAGTGCACGCTAGCACACCTGCCAAATTATTACACGAGTTTGTCTGCAAAAAAGTTTTCAATATTTAAACAAAACAATGGGAAACATCTCCATCTTCGCGTTTTGGAAAGAAATGTATCTTTGAAGAACGAGCAGACGTGCGTAAAATACGCTGCGCTTTTACTACACATGATCATTAACCAATTATACATCTGAATTTTAACATATGAAAAGGAAATTATTCAATGGACGCGTGAGACATATGCGAGTTATTATATCAATCTAGGAACAACAGTTTCCTTCATTTGTGTCAATAAAACAAATGGGTGTCCGAGCCAACAGCTAAATTCGACAGTAAAATTGCATGTCGTTCCGCACAGCACCGTTACATATAGTAATGTGATAATGTTAAATACAAAAGACAAGACACGTCTTAGTGTTAGGGTTGGACATATTATTTCGATGCGCGTCTAGCTCTATTGGTGCGTACAACGACAATTTGCATGAAATGTCAAGTCCAAGTCTTAGTTTCTTTGGAACCATTCTATACCATTTTTCCATTAGAAGTTCCGACTAAGGTAGTGCTCGGAAAGTTCACGCGTTATTAATGTATTATGTTCTTCAAATATTTATCTAGGTTGCATGAGTTCATGGTCATACCTTCATTGCTGAGTAAACAAATAGTGTTATAAGTCAAGTCAAACAACCAATGTGAATTACGCTCCTTGTCTTTTAGAGTGGATGTCTACAGTACCTTTTTAAAATTATTATTAAAACTGTTCATTGTGGTAAACACCAGGGCACAACGTAAAATTGAGTGTAATGCTTTTGGGAATCATCTTGGATCTTATCCAATCCTGACTTTCAGTTACATCTTCCTGTTCCGTGGCTTTGTACAGTTCATCATAGGGTATCCATGTTTTAGGGTTCACCTGAACTGGTTTCTCTTTACTCCAATTGTTTCTTACAAATATCATAATTTTGCTTGTAACCTTTTCTGGAGGACCGCCAGTAGGATTGCAGTGCAATTCTCTCATTTCTGGTTCATGTTGCACAACAGACTGGGTCAAACTGAGGGCAGGTCTTGAGGAAAAAAGGGTCTCTCTCTGAATATCTGACCGCTGATGCAATAAAGTAGATTGTGTATTACAAACTGGCCATGCTTTTGACATTGTGCTAAAGCCAATCGTGAATTTACTTTCAACGTATAAGGCAAGATATACTAAGGTAAACATTGGTTATATTATTGTTTTTCTCAGTTGCAGTGGAGTTTGTGATGTGCTCTGTGTGAAATGGTTTTACTTTAAGAATGCTAAAGTTCACTCTAGTCTGCTATCTTAAATTTTACCCCCACCCCCACCCCCTAATAGCAGATTTCCTGCTGAGTTTGTCATTTGTATCAACTTTTGTACTATATATTCAATGCCTCCAACAGTCAACATTTTTTGCAGAAAGGGTAGTACTAACATTTATATTGCCCCCCACTTCCTGGCATGTGGAGTGTATTAAAATATGCTTACTAACACCTGCTAAGTTAAACCAGTCAAAGCAATGCAAGTATTTTAAGGTGCTTTGACGTAAAATGCGAATATATATTTTAAATTTCCTCTGTATTGTAGTGGCATATTTACATAGCCGAACGCTTATTGCTTTGTCTCAGAAAAATACAGTACCCCTGTATCCTCCTAACTATTTAGGAAGAAACTCTTTAACATCTGTTTATAGTTCTGTCTCATCCCTTGCATCCGCTGGCAGAATTACAGTGTGTGAGATGTAAAACAGAGTTTAATGGAGAGATGCATGTGTCAACTAGCTCATACTTACTTCATATTTAAACTGGGCAATTGCAGAAGTTGTTTTTTCGTCCCACAATGCTGAGTCGAGGGTGTCCGGGGCCTGGAACACTCCTATGGCTAGACTGTGCTACGACGGGTCACGCTAACTGCAGTTCCCGTAACAGACTCTTTGTGCTTCTCCCCAAAGATCTGCCTGAGACATCCTGCCAAATGTAACACAGATCTTCACTGCAGAAGCATCAGTTCTGCTTTTTGGAGCACAGTTGGGGTTTTTTTTGGGGGGGGCAGGTGGTTGTTGGGCAAAAATATTCTGGCTTTGTGTGAATTTATATTATCCATCCGAAACACTTTATTCTAAGAGAGAAGGAAGCCTGATATTTCTTCTAACAAAAAGGTGTTTATGGACTGGAAGATATATTGAGATCTGAACTCAGTGTACTAGATTAAACAACATCTTGAACTTGCGATTTGGACACAGTTTAGACATACCACCCACTTTTCTACTGACTCTTAACCCTGTTTAACATACCCACTAATCACGTCAGGTCAATTTTCACCGACCATCCATTGAGACCGTATAGATACATTACTTGCAGGTGAACATCTGCGTGTTACGATTACTATCCTTCACATTTGGATTCGGGCACAGTTACAGGCGGCCATTTTTCTAAACTTTTAAATCTTGAGTATGGCCAATTAAGGGGTACAGACTGGCACCAGGTTGTAACTTTTTAACCCCCAGGATTTAGTCTGCTTCACCCCCTCACAGGTGGGGAGGAGGTAGCTTTTCAATTTAAAATGTCATTTATCCGAGTTTGCATAACCATGACTCCTTGCTGCTCTGGCCTAAGCTCTTATACAAACAGAGGCACCAACAAATATTTAAACAACTGCAGACTGTTTTTTACGGAGATCAGAGCAGGGATACTCTACCAAAAACTAAACAAACTGACATTTTGCTTTCATTTATACATTATAAAAACTCTAATATAACAACTGTACTACTATTGAGATTTTCTAGTCTCGGTAAAATGTTTTTGATAGTGATTAATTTTAAATACCTTCATGCAAAAATTAATTAATGTTACCAATGCAGTATTGGATACGTCAATACAATGACATATTGTGCCCTCATATTAGACCAAAAAAAATGTTTTCAGTATCCATGCACTTTTGTAAGAGCAGGGGTATCAGAGGGGATTGCTTCTTGTGGGGAGAACATCCCTCACCCTACTGATAAGTTCCATCTCGAATGTGGAGAAAATGAAGCGATTTCCCTACTCCTCTCGCTGTACAGGCTCCACTGACTCCGCCCCCTTGACAATTTGTGTGGATGGCTGGCTGGGGGTGTGGCTGGCGGCGGCTGTGCTATGCTGATCGCTCAACAGAGCCGGGTTCACTGGCAGGTCAGCCAGCCGGCCACCGGAGCTGGTGGCGGTGATGTCATCACTGTCACCGTGGAGGAAGTTCACGTAGGGAGCCAGCGGAGGTGAACAGCAAGGCGAGGCCGACGGCCATGGGGACAGGATGGGATGGGGACTCGGGATGCCCTTGTGTCCCCGTCCTCCGGAGTGCCGCGGGAGAGAAGAGTTACGTGAAAGAAGAAAAAAAAACAAACAAAGGTCCTAATAACCGACTGTCTTGACGGCACTGCTTAGGATCAAGCCTGCTAGTGTTTGCGTTATGAAGACAAGTCCTGATAACTGTGAGACTGGTCAAAAGGTCTCCCCCTTTATGTCATTGCATCTGTGGTCCGCCAATTGCTGCAAACTCTCTTGATTCAGAATGAACGGAATGGGATGACTCGTCTCTTAAACCGTAACCAGCAGAATTGCAAAGTGTGACTTAGGTTTATGTGCTGAGGTAACTTGTCAAAATGTGAGAAGTGTAAGACGCTACAATTAACAGCTACCGGTAACATTGAATGTTAATACGGATTCATATGCAAGTTAGGTGAGGACGGGCTACGGTTTCCCCCGGTTAGTGTGAAGGTGAAAACAAGTGTCGGGGATCAGGTTAAGAGTGACTTGACGAGGTACTGAACTTTATGTAAATTGCTGTTGTTGTGTGTGTGGGTGTGGGGGACATGCAGGTCCCAGCTGGGCTTTGACCTGAGACTGACCCCATTGTCTCTGCGCTAATAGGACTGTGGCAGGCGGCTGCCTCGTGAACTCCCCGTGCCCTCTGTCGGTCACTGCTAAATCCCTCGCCCCTCCCCCGAACAAGAAACAAAGGCAGGCAAGGACCCACACACACACACACACACGCTCACTGAGATCCTGACTCGATTGGGTATTGTGCGCACACACACACACACACACACACACACACACACTGAGATCCTGACTCGATTGGGTATCGTGCGCACACACACACCCACACACTCACACTCACACACACACATACACACACGCTCACTGAGATTCTGACTCGATTGGATATTGTGCGCACACACACACACACACACACACATACTCACTGAGATCCTGACTCGATTGGGTATTGTGCGCGCACACACACACACACACACACACACACACACTCACTGAGATCCTGACTCGATTGGGTATTGTGCGCACACACACACACACGCACACACACACACACACACACTCACATACTCCTACACAAACAATCTGAAACTCACCCCTGGGACTTGTGGTGTGGTGTTTGTGGTCACATGGAGAGAGTCAAGTGGACTGTCAGACTTATAAGATTGGATGTTGCACCTAATCTTATTAACTTTGCCTCAAAGAAACAACTGGTGATAAACCGGTGGTGGTGGTGGGGGGGATCTGTAGAAATGATTTGTTTGCTTGTGGAATGATGCACTTTATGTTAATGTGCGATTGTCCTCTCCTGTAGCCCATATGTATTAAGAAAACTGATAAGCAAGTGCAATTGGATTTGGTAGGGTGGCACAGTTGGAAGATTAAGTTTGTTTGTTTGATTGAAATCCAACTGCTAAGAGGCTTTGCATGAACTCATTTAGATTACTTTGCATTGATGTCATCATTCAGATAGGCTTGCGAGTGAAACTAACACGTGGAACAAAAAGAAAAACTATTCAGGCTGGCACGAGGAGCTTAAACCTCAAAACGCGCCTCGATCACATAGGGAAAGATGACTGTCAAAGACACGGTGGAGAACATACATTACGGGAAACCCAATAGTCAGCTTTATTTGCCTCTTTAGAGAGAATGCAGCAGGAGTGGTGTACGGGTGTTTCTTTCTTTTCTGTTTTAATACATTTGTCCGTGTCAGGTACCACGATTTGGCAGACAACACATTAGTGTCACGTAACGCAGTCAGAGGTTATGTGATTAAAACTTTCTGAATGAAAGGGTTGATAAAAGACAGAGAAGTGTTAAACTTGCTATAAATGATTCCCTCACACACAGGGTCTTTCTTTCCAGTGTGGAATCCGGTGTGCAATCATACGAACAGACGCGCGCACACACACACACACACACACACACACACACACACACGCAGACACACACTCACAAGGAAAATAAAAGCAGATCACTTTCCAAGCGTATTGCTGACCAAAGATAACTCTGTCACTGGCGACTAGCCAAGCCTGGCACCAACCCCTTCGCTGCGTCTCACATGTGCCGTTCCAGACTCTCCCACCGCACAATGGCTGGGTTCATGTGCCTAGCGAGCCGTGTAATCCCTTTGAGAATATGTACGAGAGACGACGAGGGTCTTTCACTCCGCTCTTCATGACCTTTCCCTGACCCCAGGGGCTGCCAGCTCTGATGGTCCTGCGGCTTTCCCCTCACCCCCAGGAGGCGGTGCCCTTTTCACCTTGCCAGGCAAATCCATTCACATGTGAACCTCTTTAACCTCTTTCCATGGGCCGAGTTTGTGGGTTATGAATTCTCCCTTAGCCAGCATGGCCAGGGTGCTGGGAAAGAGAAAACCTGCATTGTTCTCGTGGAGTTGTGACTAAGTGGGACTCTTTCCCATAAGGCTCCAATATGCGACAATACGCGATTTAGTGGGAATTCAACACAGCGGTCCCTTTTTTTAAGGACCCAAAAGGCGTCACAAAGTGCTGACAAATAAGGCTTAAGAACTGGGAGTTGTTTCTGGCATTTTCCAATGACTTCATGACGAACATTCAGTGTGACTGTCATCTGATTTACGTCCTTAGTTCTTGCCTTGGCTGGAACAGGGCATACCACTCACTACATGTCAGTCCCTTGAGTACGTTCATCTGGTTTCACCTATATAAAGTGGAGGCAGGTTAATTGTGGCTTTTGTATAATTCATGTGGTTTTAAAATGTAGTCAATTGGTAATTAAATGGTCATTGTTGAAGGGAGGCAGTGCCCTGCCCTGTAAGATCAGCCAGTCTGACATTACAGAGTGCCCCGCTGATTGACTGCAGTCGTGAGCCAGTTGATTGGTTTAGCTGCAGTCAATATAAAACACCGCTGGCTGGTTTTGTTGAAAGCGTAGGGAAGGTGGATGGCTGGGATTTTGGCAGGCAGATCAATAGTATTAAGACCATTTGTTTCTGTTATTGTCATCTTTGATGGGTTTGTATTAGCTGTGATAAATGTGTGGGTCAGCCATACCAGTCTGTACTGCGTTGCCCTGTCTGATCACTCACCATCATAACAGTCATATACGTTGTATAGCTGTGATACAGTGGCTTGTCTGCTATTCAAATCTTTAAGTCTGTCTGATAATGCTTTATATTTATTTCTCGTTCAATGATGGCCTTCATGTCTTCCTCATATCCCAATATTAAGCATAATCTTCTATGACTTGCCGAATGACAGCCTGTAGCCTCAGGATGGCGGAAACTGTTTCTCATCAACGGAGTGTTTTAAAATATACACGCACTGCTCTGTTTACCAAGCCGTATTCTAAAATGAAACGCTACTTCTAAGGGTTTTTAAAAATCATGCTCATTCTCACCCAGTCTCTTTCGTTGGATTTCTTATCATTTCTGCACCTTGCTCCTTCCTGTCAGGTGATCCTGTGGGGGCGGACTGAAAAGTGTCTGAAGGAGACCTGTGACGAAATATCTCTGGAGGGGACGGAGTGCCAATATTTTGTGTGTGACGTTGGCAACCGGGAAGAGGTGTACAGACAGGCCAAGGTTGTGCGTGAGAAGGTACAGACCCTAAAATCCAAAACCTGTTAATAATAGTGCTGGAGTGGTACGAACATGCGTTTTAGGCCCAGGCTATTCTATATGTTCATTGAAAAAAAATACAGACGTGGATTTTTTTCTGACAGACAAATAACTGTAGAAATCAATGGATTACATCTAAATGTAATGCACAAAGTAATTTGTAAATAAATTTGCAGGTTTATTCATTTTATTGTATTTTTGCTAGGTGGGGGACGTCACTATCCTTGTAAACAACGCTGCAGTGGTTCATGGGAAAAGTCTAATTGACAGTGATGATGACGCTCTGTTAAAATCACAGCACATCAACACATTGGGACAATTTTGGGTAAGTATCTTATTGAACTGTGTCTAACAATGATCTAAATCTATTATCCCACAGGCACATATTTATCTAAAACTACTTCCAGATCAATTCAAAAGGATCATACTAGCTGAAAAAAAGTTCTTGTATTTTACAGTCAAAAAATCTTTCTTTTACGCATCAGTTTTAAAAGATCTTAGAAAAACACACGTTAGTAAGTTAAGACACAGGGGGATTAGATATAGAGAGTGTGTGTCCTGACTTTTCAGCCGCAGGTTAAGCACATTGTAGACCACAATGTGGTGGGGCGGGGTGGTTAAATTATCATAAGGGGAATTCCAAATGATTTAATGCTGGGGCATTCAGAATATCACAAGAATTGGCCGGGGTTTTCATACCTGTGGGATCTAGATTTTTATTATTTGGCTGGAGATCACAAATGCACCTTGAGGAGGCTTCACAGGGCAGAAAACCAGACATCTGAGGAAGGAATGAAAACCCCCAGTCGACTGCGGTTTCCCGCAAAAAATTTCAGAGCCCCCCGTCTCTGAACACAGCGGCTCGGCTTTTTTAAACGGAACATTCCAGGGGTCAGGCGTTGTGCATTCACAAGTAGTCACTTTTCTCCTTATATCTCCGCCTCCATCTCCAGACTACCAAGGCTTTTCTGCCACGGATGCTGGAGCTGCGCAGAGGCCATGTGGTCTGTATCAACTCCATCCTCTCGCTGACCTCCATCCCCGGAGCCATCGACTACTGCACCTCCAAAGCGTCCTCCCTGGCCTTCATGGAGAGCCTGACGCTGGGCCTGCTGGACTGTCCTGGAGTGGGCTGCACAACCGTGTTGCCCTTCCACACCAACACAGAGATGTTCCAGGGCATGAGAGTCCGGTGAGGGGACGCGCGATCCCCGCGCTGCTTCATTCTCTGCACCCTTCTCAGTATAACACGAGGGCTCTTATTGGCATCTTCCCGTTGAGCCAGGCTAACCTAGACCTGAAAGCGGTAGATTCCAGAATTTCGTTCTAAATTTCACAAGTCGGATGAATTTGTGCTGAGACACGGCACACCAAACTTTGTTAGACTGTTTCTGACATGGTAGCTTTGCTTTTCATCATCGCAAGGGACTTTTCTATTCTAAGTTCTGTGCGAACATGCTTTTATTTGATATGGTGCAACAGATGTAGTGCCGATTGAGAGTTGTAGCAAAATGTAGTACAAGGTAGTTTAACCATTGACGGTTATAAATGGTGAGTGACATGCTTGCTGGTGGAGGGAACTCTGTGTTGACGACAGAAGATCTATGTTGGTGAACTCTGACCTCTGACCTTTGGCCTTGTGTCACCCAGGTTCCCCCGGCTCTTTCCTCCACTGAGACCTGAGATGGTGGCCCAGCGGACAGTGGATGCCGTCAAGACAAACACAGCCTTTGTCTACCTGCCTTGGAACATGCGAGTTCTTGTCATTCTTAAAAGGTACCACTTCACAAAGAAAGCCGGGAAAAGTGCCTTTGTCCATTATTTTGCGTTTCTCCAACCGAAAACCGGCTTTCACAACTGATCTAAAAGTTTTAAAAAAGGATAATTTAGCAATAACGACAGATAATTTATCTTTATTTTTCTTCCCTTTTTCTGCGACAGCTTCATGCCACAATATGCACTTGAAGAAATTTACAAGTTCTCGGGAACCTATTCCTGCATGAATACATTCAAAGGACGGACATAAGAGGCATAAATCCCAAGCAAGGGAAGAATGTGAAGTCAGCAGCGATACTTGAGTGAAATCACGGGATATCCTGGGCTGCCATATAAAACCATCAGGACAAGAAGCACCAACGGAGGCCCCCGAAAAACTTTTAAGCCATTGTGTCTTAGCGGTACCTTTGCATACGCAATTATTTGCGCGGTGAATGACATTTGCATGACCAATAGACGTCCTCCGCGACTGCCCTCTCCACGGCCTTGATCTTTGCATGTTGTTTTGAGTGTTTCGAGATTACAAAGCATGAGCAGGACGGCAAACTCTGGGGAAACTGGACACCGTCCACGCGAGCTAATTCCACGGAGAACCCAGAGGGTCGGCTCGACAGACCTGTTGGATCTTTACCGTTTTCGTTTTTTATAAAAATGTTTTTTTTGTTTTTTAAACTTCTCATGTATCTCTAAGTTAATTGAATAAAATTCAGTTTTAAAAGGAAGACGACGTGGCGTCTCCCTTCGTGCGTGTTCACAGGAGGAGCGGCGGGATAGCTGGAGGGGAATGGTAGTCTCTGTACGTGGTGTCAGGGTCATGCCAAATCACAGTCAATGGTTTCCTTCCCTTGCTTTACCACTGTCCAAACCCGCACTCTACTCTGCTGGGATGCGCGCCGCAGAGCCCCGCTTTTCCGAGGCCTAGGAAAACCTTTAGAGAATAATCTCAATAATAAATGAAAAAAACAACCTACCAAATACAGTCTGGCCGTTGCTTGCCTCCTGGCGAAACAGAGCATCTTACTCCTCAGTGCCCCGGTCAAACCTAGGGCTGTGTCGACAAAAAAATTAATAGGGGATACCAAGTTGGAGTTCAAATTCACAAAGTGATTTGATCTCCAGGTCTACTTGAGCAATTTGGAACTTTGTGTTTGTCAGGCAGGTGAGGGACTTAACAAAGCCCCTGTGACACAAAAACAAGTGTGCTGCCTCACTTCACATTCTACTCACAAAACCATCGGTCTGTAATGAAGGCCCATGAATGGAAAAAAAAACGATGGCCGCTGTGTTTTAACTTTCCAGATCTCGTGGAAGTCAGACGCTAGTTGTTACTCCCTGCTCAAGCACCACTACAATATGGTTATGGAGCCGATTACAGATTGAGATTAATTTTCGCTTCAAACTCTAGCCCTACTTTTTGACTCAGTGACGTAGTTACGCTCAGACATATGACGTTCACTTGTGAGCACCAATCAGACAGATTGTTTGTGTCTCAACAGGGAAATACAAACGGCAGGTCTCAACAAGCAGAATGGACACGCTGCACAGTCGATGACAAATAGTCTAAAAGTAACGGGTCGGCGTTTGGGTCGAGAGCGAGCGGCAGGGGCTAATTAATGTCCGCGCTGAGCGCGACAATCATGTCGAAGTTAGTGGAAGCGTGAGGGATGCGGCAGTGTACGTGAAGAACACTGACGTGTGTGCTGAATCTGGAACGTGACGGTCTGAAAAACAAATTCCGAGAAGCTGCAGCTCCGTTCCATTAGCGATCAGTGGACACGGGAGAAAGGATTGGCAGTATTCTAGTTCATTATAGGTCATATCTGGATGTTATCACAGCCCACTTTCCTGGCACTCACGGACACACAGTACAGTAAATAAAGGCCTGTGTAAACAGAGGTAAGACAGAAATACTGATATTTGACCGTTTTGGTCTGTGGGATTCGGGCACATTCTGAAGGATGCTCCCTAAAGGAAGAAAAAACAATCCCTACAAAAGTTCCACAATCTTCCACAAGCATGGAAGAGTGGGTGAGCCACTCCACATGTGTAAATTGTCCAAAGCAAGTGCAGACAGTGCTGAGCCAAACAATAACAACTACCGCGGAGATGGGGAAATGTGTCTGAACTTTGGCAAGGAGGTAAGGATCACAAGCACTTGAACGTGAGCAAGCTGAAGAAATGCACTCCAGTGCGATTTTCCGGTGCCTTAGGGGAAAGCCTCGCGTTGTGCCCGGTGTGTGACCTCCAGCGTTCGAGGGAATATGGGAGGGGATGACAGGAGCTTTATTGTACATTTCCATATAACTTTTGGGCTGGGAGGACTCTTTGGAGAGCGAGCCCTTTCAGAGATTCCCGTTTAATCCAAGCCGGGTCTATTGCGAAATGGGAAATGTGTGTCACGACGGGAACTATGTGGCTGAGGTTGAGCGCATGTGTGCTGGAGGAAGACAGCTCGAGTCTCGGGGGGCCAGTTCAGAGCAAGGTTAGCCAAATAGCGGATAAATCAGAAGGGGGCTAAGAGATAGACAGCTCACCCCGCAATGAACCCTCCACCCTGGGAGGCATGCTGTTACGTGGGCCCAGGCACAGGTGGAAAGGAGGAGGTCGTAAAGAGAGGGGCGGCTCTCACAGGGCTTCTGGTAGGAGGCACAGGAGACGCAGCATGTCCCTGTGGTAAAGCAACAGCACTACCACACCTTCAAATTAACCATCACTTTTCTTTTCCTACGCTCTTCGAAAACATGGTAAAAGTTTTTGTGCACACATATCATTCGTTTGTGAGTGTATTTTCTACTTCTTTCCATTATGCCTTCTTTCCTTTTGCCATTTTGACTTAGGGTTTAAAGACGTTCCATGCTTGTGTTTCTGCCAATATTTCCTCCAAACTGCTTTTTTTTTTCTGAGCAGAAAATGGGAAACACCACTAGACGGGGTTTGAGTTATTTGTTGTACTTCATTTAGAGAACCGGGCCCTCTCCTGCTCTAACGTTCATCTTTGAGCACAGGGAGAGACCCGGACATCTGTCAAAGGAATGAAAACCCCCTGGTCAGCCTCTCTTTTCCTCAACGAGTTGCAGACCCTGTCTCCGTGTGCAGCACCTCTTTTCATGGGGCTGGGGAAAATTCCGGGGTTTCTCTACCTTCGCCTCAGTTTGACTCCTGGAAAGGCCTTCCAACTGTGGATGCTGGAGCATTGTAGCGGACAACCTGGGGTGTATCAACTCCATCCTCCCTATCTCCATCCTCCCTATCTCCATCCTCCCAATCTCCATCCTCCCTATCTCCATCCTCCCTATCTCCATCCTCCTTAGCCTTAATGGAGTGCCTAATCAAGGCACATTAATACATCATTTCAGTGAAATGAACCATGAAAAATATCAGGTAAATATAACTCTCAGAAATTAAATCATAGCTACTACTGAAACAATCCCGTTCAAACGATAAACAACCTGGAATAGTTGGGTTTCTAACTACTTCATATGTGCTCCAGAGGTGGGGGATTAATAGCAGTATAACATTCAGCAGCACGCAGTTTCCTTTGAAAGTGCAAACGTTTACACAGCGCTGAAGAGAATAAAGTTGGCAACATTTGATATATTTCAGGCTATTGATAACAGGGACAGGAACACTGGAAAGACGTGTTGCACGATTGTGCCGCAGATTTTCGTAGCCTTTGGAACAACAACAGAAGGCAGCAGGATCTGCACCCAATCAACCCCCTTAAACACATGAGCTGGAGTTCGTTTAGCTGGCTTTAATGTAACCAGCGCTCAGAAATCCATGTGGTTCGAGATTCATGTTCCATAGTCCTGGGGATACTTTGACGCCACGCCGCCCGTCCGTGCTGCTCGAGGAGGGTTCCGCCCAAAACCAAACCGAACTCTCGGCACGGAAATGATGTCATGGGTGGAAAATGGGAATAACTGAACAAACAGTTCACGTAGACGACAACAGAGCGAATGTTTATTGCCAGGCTCACGTCTGTTTTTGTCTGTTTTTAGTTTTTTTTTTTAATCACCCTCAACAGTGTCGGAATATCTGGCCTGAAAACCAAACTGTGTGATGGATGCTGACAAAGAAAGGTGACAATTCTGTGCTCATGCTTGGTCTTTAGAACATCCGATGGATAGATCTCCTTGATAGACCATCCCCATCATGGTAACACCTAGCTGAATAAAGCAGGATGTCTTCATTGTTCAATCTAATTGTTAAATCCGGATCCAGATGTACCTCTCCAGCTGCAGGGAGGGGGGGGGGGGGCTCTCCTCCCATAGACAGGATTCCCCCCTTCTCTCATAGAGTGCTTTTGTCAAACTGTCAGTCGGCATGAAGAGGAATTGGTGGTTGGATGCATGGGTGGGACTAGATGTGTCAGTAAGATACACAGCCCTGTAACTGGTGGTCATTATGGCATTATGATCATTTTCCATAACCATGCTTTATGGAGAGGGGAGCCAGTATTCATTCCTCTACTCAGTAATTGATCAAACATGATTGTGCTTGAAGCAAGAAACAGGACGCGTTTAAATTGCATTTAAACACTGATTTGTGGTAGACAATTGATAAATGCCAATGCTATTAAAACACACAGTTAAGACACCTTTTTAAAGGAAGTAAAAGGAAGCCTCATTGCTCATTTCTTTATTTTACAAACACTGCCTTGCAGTAGCCATTGAATTACATGCTGACTCCATTAGTAGTACAAAAGAGAGACACCGGTATTTTGTATAATTATAAATGAAATAATGTGATATATAATTTGGAATGAACAGAGACAGTGATTGGATTCAAGGAAAGGGGTATTGTGGACTGGATACAGTTTGGGGGTGTGCTAGGCCAGTCCAAACCACTCAAAAAGTGTAAACTGTTTAGATTTATTTACCCGTCTGTCTCACAGAAAGTTGCACTGACTGCCGATGTTTAATACAGACTTACATTGCAAGAAGCTAACATAAATGTGAAAAGTATGTTAACAAACATGTTTCTAAAAAATCTGAAAAATAAATCTATTTTAATTCCAGTTCAATTAGTCAGTTTTGAATCTGCATTACTATTGCCATTTACATGAAGAAAAATTGCACATTACATTGAAAATTTTATCCGACCATTATAGCAGTACCACCCTCATAAAATCAAATTATAATTCTCATTCTGTATTTTAAGTAAAACTCTTTTCAGTAGGTCAAAATATCATTAAGATTGTATAGTAGACATTGCAGTATTTCTGTTAACCATTTCACAGGGTAGCTGGGAAACTCTTGACTTCTGAGTTGCAGTGCCTTGCAAATCAACGTATTCTTTAGATGCAAATTTGGATCATTGTGAGTGTAAAAAACAGGATCTTTTGATTCTGCCAGTGTTTGGGACAGACTGTTCCACCGTGTCGATTCAGGACAGCAAGTATAAAACGCTGCTGTCCGGGAACAGGAAGAACTCAAAGAGGCAAAAATAACTCTGGGGTATATATATATAAAAAGACCAAGCAGCTGACAGCACTCAAAACTGAAGCAGGCCGGTCGCTACTTTGTAGGATGCAAATGACTTTGACAAGCGTTGGGTATCTACAATCTTTGTTGAACTGGGTTTTGATTCACCAGAGGACATGTACTTCCTCGGTCAGTATCTCTTGTTTCTGGAACAGCGTATCAACAGGAGGGATCTGGAGAGGAACGACAGCAGCACAGATCAAAGGGGACCGATGGGGAGTTATACAACAGGAACACACACAACAGGAACACACACACCAGGAACACACACAACAGGAACACACACAACAGGAACACACACAACAAGAACACACACACCAGGAACACACACAACAGGAACACACACAACAGGAACACACACAACAAGAACACACACCAGGAACACACACAACAGGAACACACACACCAGGAACACACACAACAGGAACACACACAACAAGAACACACACACCAGGAACACACACAACAGGAACACACACACCAGGAACACACACACCAGGAACACACACAACAGGAACACACACACCAGGAACACACACAACAAGAACACACACAACAAGAACACACACACCAGGAACACACACAACAGGAACACACACACCAGGAACACACACAACAAGAACACACACAACAAGAACACACACAACAGGAACACACACAACAGGAACACACACAACATGAACACACACACCAGGAACACACACAACAGGAACACACACACCAGGAACACACACACCAGGAACACACACAACAGGA
>JAOYSI010050561.1:0-25931 GCA_025775065.1 Hiodon alosoides | reverse complement strand
CCCAACCCCCCGCAGCCACCCACTCAACGCTCAGTTCTGCAAGCTGTTGCAGTTACGCAGCTGGTGTATGGGCTGCAAAAGGTCAGTTTCTCTCTGGCCGGCATAAAGCCTGTATCAGCCCATTGTTGCACCGTAACCGCTCGCTCCCTCCTTTGATGATTGGCCAGCCTGCACACCGAAGGTTCTCTTTGTACCAACCCCCAGAGCCTCAGCTGATACATTTTGCCAGTCTAGCATCATACTTTATATGGTCTATTTTATTGTCATTATCATTTTGCCTTGGCGTAAAGTTGTGTGCACAGCGTGGGTCACTGGCAATGACAATGAAATGACAAATCCCAAGGCACGTGACTCTGGTGTCTTTTCAAACATTTATTACAAAGTACACAAAGAAATCACTCCACAGTTTCACAACAGCTCCAGGCAGGATCACGCGGCCGCAGTAAACCGACTCACTGCCAAGTCCATTCAGCTTTGCAAATAACTGAAGCAATGTCTAAGTAACACATCGATCCCACATGTAAAATCTTAAAAATCCAAAACGGGAATTTGCATCAAAAGCGGCACGGTTCAGTCATTTCAGTCAGTTTGTTCGACTTTCCGTTCTGCCCCTTGTGAGTTTCAACTTCGGCCATTTCTCCTTTTAAAAAAAAAAACCATCCCCCCACCAAAAAAAGAAAAGGAAAATCTCCATTCAACGATCCTTCACCTTTTCTCTTTTCTATAGTCTTCGCTCTTAATTTGCCTCCTTACCCCCACCTCGGTTTTACCAGGAGGGTGGGAGTAACCATCAGCTTCTTTCCTCATCCGTTTTGGTTCCGTGTTTCTTCCCTGGACCTTCAAACACCTGCAGGCCCAAACCACGTTCATCTCAATGTCCCCGGCAGGATAATCCAGAGATTTCCACACTAAGCCTGGGGATCCAGGTGGCAGGGTCACCCTTGCACTCCAGTGAGATGACATTGCACGCATAGGTGAAGTTAAGCACCTTCTTCTTTGTCTCCATCAGAAGCATGCAGAAGTACAGGCTCAGCGCTCTGGCAGAGTGACGGTTGGCACCCACTCGTACATGCTGCGGCTCTCCTCGCAGAACACCGCGAGCTTCTCGAGAGCGGGGTCTTTCAACGACTCTGCGCTCGAGCTCTGTAACAACAGGCAGAGGGAGGAAGGTAAGATTAGTGTCACATTAGCCGCACAGGCGGAGGTACGCGTGGTATGATCTGCAGCGCACGACAACGGAGGCTTGATTTAGGATTCGTAGCCGTGACGTTGCTTACCGTGACTAGTATGCAGTGAGCGTCCTTCTGTTCGCCCGTCTCTTCGGTGCAGACAATGTCAGCCAGGCGCTCTATGTCGTTAACTCGAACGACGTTGATTTCGTTGTCGAAGCAGAAAGCTTGGATCAGAGTGAAGTGGATCTGCAAGGCGATGTCACACTCGTACTCCTCGTCAGTAGCCAGCACGCAGAATGACACACTGTCGGGATCGCTGCAGAACAAGAAGAGAACAGACGCCAGTTAAGAACAGTCACTGTTTGAGAAACACGTTTAAATAAAGAACGCGTCATAGCAGGTTGAATGAAGATCTGTAGTACTTACACATTCATAACTTGTGCAGACTCATAGACTCCAACTGTAAGACAGTCTTGCTTCTTTGCAGCGACCAGGAGCTCCTCCAGGGCACTGCCAGCGCACTTCATTCTGAATACAACCAAGAAAGAGAAGTTAGGACTGTCTGTGTTTTTATTGCTCTGATTCAATGTTAAAATATTATTTTTTTCAACATGAAACTAAGATGCAGCAAAACGCGCAATTACCTGTCACTGGCTTCTACTGCGTTTTCCTGTCCACGAATTTCTTCTAGAGTCATAGTTAATATCCACATAGAAGTCGGACGCCAGTAATTCGCAGGTCAACAGTAACGCTTGTCTATGAGGTAACACAGGGTTTTTCGCAACTTTATAGTCAGCGAGAACGATTTCTCGGCAGTGGGCTGGATGTTCTGTCCCGGCTCTTGCTGATTGGCTGACAGGACAGAGCTCATGCAAATCCATTCCGAAGTTAGAACTGCGGCGCGTGTAGGAAGCCCACGTGGGATGTAAATCAGAACGCCTCAACTGCTCCCTTTGTTATCACGGTTTATGGGCAGCCCTGGGCTTGTCTTTCATAAAGATAAAAGACTTTAAGGTACAATGCATTAGTAGGATTCTCATTGCACCTTCTTGTAAAGCAAGCGTGCAATCTCTGCAGATGGTGGCTTTAATCTTCTGTAGACGTTTACCATTTATAATTACTTCTCCAAATTGTTAAGATTGAACGTTATGTACTACTTAGTAGTACCATTTTAAAAAGGAAACTTCTAATTTATTTAAAGTTTTGGCAAAATGATCAATTGTTGTTATTATATATATATATATATATATATATATATATATATATATTGCAGTTAATTGATTCAAATATTAATTAACTAAATCTTAGTGTAGACTCACAAAAACTTTTTTTTTGCACAATTCTGCAGACTGGGCACGACACGCGCCTTTGTTTTGCACATGTAAAGGTTCCCCGTAATTGACAGACTTAGGCGCGTGCCAGCTAATGCCGGGACACTCCGGCGCATTCACAATAGCCCCGTGTTCCACCTGCTGCTTGTTGCCTTGTGATGTGGGGGGGATTTTCTCCCGGATCTTGCCATTAATGACGGCTGCCCGAGGCAGATGAGCAGATAGCATCTAAATGCACTAGCCAGCTGCGGACGCGACTTGGCGTCTGGACTTTTTAATTAGTTATTCTATGTCCTGTATAAATCAACATTCGCTTCCTCGATTTGTGTCTGAGCGTTATAACGTTTTTTTTTTTTTTTAAAGCTGACGGGGTATAAATGGTTTTATTAGTCAGTAAAATTTTCTGAATGTGATCTGAATTCACTAAACAGTGAATACACGTTTTAAAAACACGCTACTTTACTGTCGATATTTTTGTAATCTCTCCACCTGCGTTCTGTCTTGACAAATATTCTAGTAAACGAATTCTGTGGGAATAGTAGCAAAAAGCCCGTCTGATTCGATTGAAATCTCAGTTCTGGGAGTGCTACACTTCAAACTGCACGGGACTCCTAAACCTTGAGATAAAGCAAAACTATAACAATGGCAAATGCGCCACCTGCTGGTGTTCAAGGAAAATGTGATTTGTTTAGTCGTGTCCACCGGCAATCTAAGAATAAAAGCTGAACAAGCAACTATCCCTAATTTCCCCCGGATGTTCCTCAGCTCCTGAGCATTGTCAAATAAAAAATGACATGGTCACACTACACTCCCAATTTCCAAACCTTATACCAATTTGCTGATTCGTAACTTGTTTACTGCTGACCAACGCCACCACGATGAGTTCAGTCAGTCATGGGAAAGCTTACATCAACCCTTATAAAGGCTTAGTAAACTAGGTTATTTTTTCAGATGATAAGATGCTCCAGAAATTCACGTGCAGTTATGAGTTTGTGCATGCCTTTTATGATGCTATGGCAGCCATAGACGGAGAATTAGATATCAGTGGAATTTAACCCTGTTGATAAATTACATTTTCATAACGTTGCAGCAACTCTTTTGCGCCAACTGTGAATGTCGTTCATTTCTGAAAGTTAATAACTGCATCGGGTGTCGAGCCAAAGGCAGCAGTGTCGTTTAACAACTCTGAAGACCTCGCTTCCTGTGAGTAGCCTAGCCATGTGATACCAAGACCCAGAATAGACATGAATCGTTTCAATAAAAATATACTAAGCACTATAAGCACATATGACTACATCCTTAAGTAAAGGATTTTTTATACTTTTCGTGGTCATTATTTTTTCTTTATAAATTGTTTTTGCTCTAAAAATGTAATGTTCTGTTGCACACAACTTAAATACGTAAACTTAAAATATTAGCAAATCTGCGAGGGGTTTGCTTACACCGAAAATAATTAATGCTGTTTGTCTTTTAGTAAAAGGGATGAGTCTACGACAGTGTATATGCCATCTAGTGGTACGGTTTATACTAACAATGAAAGCTTGGAACACAATATGAAGACACCTAACAGTCCATAAGGATAAATCTCTTCGAAAATTACTGTTAGAAACAGCTCGTCTTCGGAATGTAAGCATGTGGATGTTTTGCTCCTTAAAGTAAATCATTTTTACAAGTTGGAACGGTCTCTTCAATTCTGTTTGTGTCTGTGTGCAGAATATTAAGTTACCACAAAACACAAATATAACGTCAACACTTTTAATTTTGCGAGATGGTGATCACAGAAACGAGAAAACAATTTCGTGTATAATTTTCTCATCTGTGTTCTCTAGCATGAACACGTCGCAAAATGAGTCATCGTAATTCCACAGAACTCCTCAATTTAGACCATTTGTCCATTCATCACCAGTTCATCGTCCATATGACGTCCTGGTTTTGAGAATGTCCGCGTTCTCCCTTTCATTTCGGAAACCTTTTCGTCCGCACAGAATCCGTTCCTTCTGGTTACCGCGGCACACCAGACCGCATCCGCACAAAGGATGCGCTTCATTCATCAAGTTCCGACCATCGCCCGTTTCGACCATTTCGGACAGGTCGTCGCGCTTCCTGGAACCAAAATCCTCTTCAGGAACACCCACGGATGCTTGAATCAGGTATCATCCTCGTTTCGTAGGACGATTTATCCTTTCAGATTTACAGCGTCTCCAAAGAGAGTGTTGTAAAGTCCCGTTCAGCGCTTCGGGAGAGTGATTTCCGGCACCCATTCATTCCGACTGCGGCTCTGCTGGCAAAACAGATGCAGCTTTTCCAGGGCCGGGTCCTCCCACGAACCTTCAGTTGAGTTCTGTTAAATACAGGAGACAAATAACGTTAGATCTTTATTTAAGAAAACAGACATCCGACGTTTCATTTTGAACTGAATACGGTCGTTTGGTGTGTCACAATACATACCGTGATAAGAACGCAATGTGCGTCTTCCAGTTCTCCGGACTTGTCGTTCACAATGTCGGCAAGCCGCTGCAAGTCGTTCACCCTGACGACGCTGATGTCGTTGTCGAAGCAGAAAGCCTGGATCAGGGTGAAGTGAATCTGTAGGGCGACGTCACACTCATACTCCTCATCAGTCGCCAGGATGCAGAAAGAGACGCTGTCTGGATCGCTGAAAGATGACAAAGAAAACAGTTTAGTGTCTGTTCATTTGATCGAACGCTACAAATCAAAACAAAAGCGATGCTTGTATGATGTAAGTTAATAGAAGTATACTTACTCGTTCATAATTTTTGCAGATTCGTAGACGCCAACAGTCAGCCGCTCCTCGGACTGTGCAGAGACGAGGGCTTCTTTCAAAGTTTCCCCTGCTGTCTGCATCTTGCTGTTGATTAGTATGTCTACAGTTGACCGTGGCAAAAGAAAAAAGCAAGAGGATTTTGTGATTAACCGTAAGCAAGTGCCCGTCTTTATAGTCCGCCCCTGACTCTAGCTTTCAACACACCCGCTGATTGGCTGGAACCGAACAATGCGTGCGTGACCTTAAGCCAGACGCGTGCCCATGGAGCAACCCGTAAAAAAGTCACGACAACAAAAGAATTTTAATGAAAGCGAAACTTTTTTGCACATGTCCACACTCAGGGTCGAAAGGGTTAAGAGGTTATATATATATGTATGTATCTGTTAAAACAGAAAGTTTTAAAATCCTTACATGTGTCTTAATTTCAATTTCTAAAAGTGCATCCGAGGTGCACTGATCTGGAATAACTTTATTGAAAAAGAATTATAATTCCTTATGACTGTTGTTTACACGTGTGAGTACTCAATAAAGTCTATTTAAAAACTCAGTAGGGCTATACTTTGCGTCCGGCATAGTATTCTATAGTTTATTTTTTACACAGGATATTTTAATTGAATTATATATTGATTATTTAGAAATATACTGGTAGATATACTAGAAATGTAGAGCTTTATTAATTAAATTAATTATTCGTGAAAAAAAAAATGTTTTAATTTAACTGAATGTGTATAGTGGGAGCATTGTAAATGGCACGCGCTGCTGCTTTGCATTTGAGAAGCCTGGTGAGACAATGGCGCCAGACCCGGCGTGTGTCATCTGGAATGTCTCCTTTTTTTGCTGGGCAATAAGCCCCCATCTGCCTAAATGGGGGCAGGGCAGAGGTCGGCAAAGGCCACTTCTCGTTTCTTGAACTCAAGACAGCTGCATTGGTTTTTTTGTTATTTTTATTATATGCATTAACTTTAGTCCATCTGTAATAAACTATCTACATTCTGAAATACGTTTTTCTATCCAGAATCAAAAGACTAAGTAATTAGGACTTGCATAAGAAAAGTATGTCTTGAATTTGTTTCATACAAACGACAACTATCAATGGTTATTTCTACCGATGCAAATGTATACAATTCAAATGTAATATTTAACCTACGCCCATCGAAACAATTAATGCGACGCACAAGCCGCTATTTTTCATCAGCATAGAGCGGTAAGATAATGGACATGCTGTGACATGTGTCTATTCATTCGGATTGTTCTCCACCTGACCACCTGTCACGTATGAATATGTTGTTTAAACCGGGCAAGGATATTCGAAGTTGGTCTTCGGTCAACAGCTGTGATTGGAATTGGAATCAACTTGCACGCGCCACCTAGGGCAAGTTTTTTTTCTTTCTGGTTTGGCATAGTCGAGCTGAATAATACGAAACGGGGTCAAATGTCACGATGAGTCTCCGATTAAAGTAAATATCGAATTTAACGCCAGATATTTTCATTTGAGAACACAAACGATATAAGTCTAAATGTTTTTGTTTTTTTTAATGGCAATGGGAGTGGGGGATGATTGATTTTAAAACTATCAGCAAATGTTCAAAATGTTCGATCTAAAGGGTCAGTTGGAAAAACTGGGACTTTATAGCCACCGAGGTCATAAAATCCCAACACGTGTTTTTACGAAAATCGAAATCTGATTGTTTCATAAATACATTCCTAGAGGCGATACATGTATTGCATCAACAGGTATGTGAAGTGGACACGCTGTTTGTTTGTTTACCTTACCTGGTAGAATGTAGATTACAATGTTTCCACTACAGAGTAAAATGAAAAGGGGTGGAGGGGTGGCTCCCATTTGGCGTGTGCTGAAATGAAAACGCGACAAAGTGCAAGAACGATTCTTGGCGATATTTAGTTAATTTGAATTTTATGGAATCGCGAACGGCACGCGCTGCTTTACATTTGTGAAGGATTGCAAACAATGGTCGAGCACGCGGCAGCATCTGGAGGTCTGGAGTATCAGTTTTTTTTTTGTCTTGGGTCCTCCTAGCGACAGCTCTCCATCTGCTCCCGGAATGCCAGTAAAGGGCGGGGCAGGCGGGGAGGGGTATCCTTTCTCCTTTCAAACTATGTGTATATAGTGTATTGTATGAGTATTAAGTAATATATTGGACCGGAATGTCGTAGTTTAGAAGGGTAAGGAGTTGAAACATTCGACCAGTGTATATGACATCAGCAGGCTATCCAAAATCATTTCTTTATGAATCCAAACTATTAACCGTTAGACATACGGGCGAGTGTTTGGGTCGAAGCAGCAGATTGTGTCCAGCGCAGGCTGGTCATTAGCATTTGTATGGAACGGCTAATAATAGACGCTGTTTCATGCTAGAAGGCGCATAATAGAACCCTTTCTTTGCGGAGGATCGCAGCTCCACCTGTCGATAGAATTTTTTTTTTTTTTCGATGGACTTTTTCAGACGGGATGTAGGACGAGATAAAGTTATTCGCTACTCCTGCCAGTCACTACTGACAATCAATTAATCACACTTAATCACAAAGTATTACATTGAAGTCAGTTTATGGTTTATGTTGTGCTGGAGAGTTCATGTGACAATAGCAGCTTTTAAAATAAAAAGTTGATATTTTTCGTTAGCGTGAACATAACTACAACTATTATTTGATAAAAGGGGGAGTTTGAGCAATAAAACTTGTCAAATATAACACGTCAATTTCACAATGAATCAGTTCATATGAAATCATTTCTGCATTTAAAAAATCTTTTGGGGGGATATTGACATTTGGGTCCCTGCAAATCTGCCACGAGCCGAAGTTAACAATGACATTAGCATACCAATACTTTGCCCAAGCAGCCAATGAGAGGGCAGAACCCCTTTATTAGCGAAGAAGTTCGGTGTATAAAAGCACACAGAGGAATCCGGGCAGACACACCGCTTGCTGTTCAGCAACCAGCGTTACGAGGGAACTTAAGCCTCTGCGTCACCCATCGCTATCGCCATGACTTTCGAAGAAGCAGTCGTTCAGAAGAACGTCGAGAGAATGCAAGCTACCGAAAAGGCACTGGAAGAAGTTCTGGTCTCCGCCAAAAACAACGATTGCCTCACCGTCGGAGTCTACGAGTCTGCCAAAGTTATGAATGTGTGAGTATTTCATCAGATACAAAGTAATTACATTAGTAAACCGAGAAGAAATACTGTCTAGAATATTTGTCATATAGGCTTAAATGCTGCTGTGTGTACTAGTTAATGAATGTTTCTACTATTTATTTTTTTTAATAGTGACCCAGACAGCGTTTCTTTCTGCGTCCTGGCGACTGATGAGGAGTGTGAGTGTGACATCGCACTACAGATCCACTTCACCCTGATCCAGGCTTTCTGCTTTGACAACGACATTAGCATCGTCAGGGTTAACGAATTGCAGCGCCTGGTCGATATTGTTGGCGACAAGTCCGGAGAACTGGAAGACGCACATTGCGTTCTTATCACGGTATGTATTGTGACACACCAAACGACCGTATTCAGTTCAAAATGAAACGTCGGATGTCTTTATGTATTTATTTATTTATATATAACTATAATTTATCAAATGTCTAACATAAATTTCACTTGTATTTAACAGAACCCAACTGAAGGTTCGTGGGAAGACCCAGCCCTGGAAAAGTTGCATCTTTTTTGCGAGCAGAGTCGCAGTCGGAATGAATGGGTACCGGAAATCACTCTCCCGGAACGCTGAACTGGGACTTTACAACTTTCTCCTTGGAGACGCTGTAAACCTGAAATAATACGTCGTCCTACAAAACGAGGATGATGCCTGTTTCAAGCATCCCTGGATGTTCCTGTAGAGGATTCTGCTTCCAGGAAGCGCAAAGACCTGTCCGAAGGGTCTTTGCGATTGGGCGGCGGTCGGTTGGTACCAGGATGAAGCCCATCCTTTTTGTGGATGTGGTCCGGTATGCCACCGCAGAGTGGAGGCGCGAGTTCGAGGAAATAAACTTCGCGTCGAAGGAGTTGCGCATTGGACAGAAGGTTTTAACTTCTATGAACATTCGACAACATACGTTTGCAAATTGGTGCGAATCAAGTGGTTTTTGCATGACTGTCTGTCTTTTTAGGCTTTACTTATATGTAAAGCTGCAATAAACATTTTAAACTGAGATTTGTGTCATATTTTAATACTTAACACTTTTCCACGTTGCGTGATCCACATAATTTTGATTTTGACAGTACCTAGACACGGTCCAGCGTCGACTAGATATGAAAATTAAAAAGCAGAAACTAGCGATTTCTTTAAGTTCTTTTTTTCTGAAGATTGGAATGGGAGGGGGGTAGGGTGGTATCTAAAACTGAATACATTTGCATCGTAACGAGACGGCGCTTTCCATCTGCAGTCGGCTGCACGCCTAAGTGATCTGCATGTGTATGGCGCGGTTACAATGGCAACACCCCCGTGACATCTTTGGTTTCATTAACCGGCAGATGTCCGCGCAGTAACCGCTCCATCTGCCAGGGTCACCGCGGGGAGGGTGCTGGGCCTGCGGCGGGTCCATTGTGAGGTCCAGCTCCTGTCCGTCAAAAGTTTGTAAACATTCGGATTCGCATTCAGACCTCCTTAATCCAAATTAATTGAGTCCGCACAACAATGAGCTCGTTATTTTGGATTTAATACAATTATTTTAAGTTATTCACTCTCAGGCCAATATTTGCATTAAACCGAATTTAAAAAAAAATTAAATCAGCCATTTAAAAAAATGAGGTCAACCTGAAATCCATAATGTGAAGTACTGTCTGGAAATGAATGTTAACCTAAGAGTATGGCAGGTCCAGATTCCAACTCCTCTTGGAATTGAAAGTGAAACAAGAGGGGGGGGGGGATGCCAGAAAAAGACTATTATTCTCACTGTTTTATTTAAAAAAAAAAAACATGAGCAACATACAAAAAGACAGACAAAAATCATAACAGGGTGTTTAAAACAGGTATGGGACAATGGCTTATTTTACAGGATATACACGATACACAACAATGCATAGCACATTTATTCCACATGTCAAACACTTTCAATAGTAATTAAAACTGCATAATCACAACTGCTTTACATGACAATATTCTGCTTACATTGCTAAATTTTACATTCAAAGTACACAAATCAGAAAACACAGTAGTATATATATTCACCAGTACGAATGACCTGTAGAGGTAAAATAAGGAACAGATTAGAGAGCTGGGACAGGGCTTTAGACATACATTTCAGCAAAGGGTCAAACGAAGCCTCCCTGTTAATAATAGCGCAGTCCAAACTCACTTTTAGCTGGTATGGAAAAATCAGCAATTTATTCTTTAATAAACCCATTATACCATTTGTGATCCGTTTAAAATGGCTGAGAAATAACCGTAATATATTAATGTCCCTATAAAATCAGCCCCGTACAGAGACAAATTTAAATATATACAAGCATGTCGATTCATGGCCATTAGTTTAACAAACAAGAAAGCGTGTAATATATCAAAGTGCGTCTACCCGGCTGGCCCAGCTAGCCTGGACACCCTTGCTACAAGGGAAGATTAAACTTACGTCATTTCTGGAAGCCGCCAACGGCTAAGACAGTGAAGAAATACTTCACACGTATGCCTTTTAGACAGCATTCACATTCAATGCCCTAACAGAGACCCTCAGCAAATTCCTAAAGGACTACCTTGTCTGTAACACCTTTTTTCATTTTGATGGTTCAAAAATCAGGGGCCAAACATCAGATTTCATCAAAAGAAAGTAGAAAATTTGAAAAGGGTTCGGTGGAGATGCACTTGAATGTTGTTCTCCCCAGTATTTTTAAACCATATGCCGTTTTGTTTTTTTACATTTCATCGGAGCGGTGTTTCGATATTATGACGGAGATGGTTTGTGTGCGATCGATCCACTTCTCCTTGGACCCAGTCACCGAGCGGTCCGGGGCTTCTGTGGCGGAATCGCGCCGCCCCTCGGGCCTGACACCTGCTGTCTTCAAGTCCGGCTTTGCTGGGCCGGGGAAGTCCGAGGAGGAGTTACCATTGACCGCCGACTCAGACTCAGGCTGGTCCACCTTCTGGTAGTCGGGAGTGTGGTTCTGACTGCCTGCGAATACAGCCTGTCCTCCGTCCACCGTGGACACCAGGAGGAGCTCATCCTCGCCGATCACCTCCCTGGAGGACAGGTCCTCACTCTCCGCCAAGGGAATGGAGCGAATGGTTCTCGAAACAACTGAAAGCCAAAATAAAAGAAACCCTTTACTAACTTTGTAAAATCCCTCTACACTCATTACATACATTTTATTCCACAGACGTATTTCTGTGGAATTCTTTTTTGTGTCATCCTCGGAAGGCTGGATGTGGCGTTTCAATGAAGGCAACACTTTTTTCAACAAAAAAACCCTTAACAATAGGACACATTCCACACTGCTTTGTCCAGCCTCCCACCAAGTGCATCATGGGTAGAGAAGAGGCAACTGCATTATTTCTTGGTAGGAGAAGCATTACCAGAGGAGATTTAAGACAAATGTCACCGTGAATAGGGCCAAGTAAACAATGGAGGGAAAAACTCAACTTTACCCATAAATAGAGATGAACAATGAACAAAGATGTTAAATTCTTTTAAAAGCACAAAACTGATTTCGTCTAGCTATATTTATACAGATATTTAAAAAAAAGATTGCCTCTAGCTATATTTGTTCATTATGAAAGCCAGACATATGCCAAAATGTGACCAGTTGTCCATTCATGTGTTAATGTGAAGGAAACATGGCAACCCAACTGGAGGCAGAGAGGCCAGCCATACGTTTCCCCTTTTTGGGGAGACAAAAGGGAGCGGCACTTACGTCCCGTGGGGGCGTACAGATCCTTCTGACCCCCGCTGCTGCCGAAGGGGTTGACAGAGGGGAAGATGATCAGGCAGAAGGACAAGAGGAACACCTGCAGGAGAAGAAAGGAGAAATGAAGAAACATTCAGGACAGAATCAAACCTCAATCGGTGAGTCCACAGAGTGTGTGAGAGTGTGTGTACGTGTGAGTGTGTGTGCGTGTGTACGTGTGTGAGAGTGCGTGTACGCGTGTGTGTCCACAGAGTGTGTGCGTGCGCGCGCGAGAAGAGGCTTCCCTTCAGCTGCGATGGCCAACAATGTGTTGAAATAATTCATGTCACGCTTTTTTTGCTTAACCTCTATGGAAAACTTGGAAAAAATATTTTTTTTAAATAGCTACACTATAATGCCTGAAAGCCTGCTTCTGAAGAACGGTCAGATTAAAAAAAAAATCCATTACATTGGACTATGGGTAAATTTTCCATTAGCGTCTTTTCCTTCCATTGTACGACTGCTGTTGTGTGTGTCCGCATGTGTGCTTAAAAGGGTTCAATGAGTGATGAAGACATTAGCATGGGTTCAATGAGTGATGAAGACATTAGCTCACCATGACGCAGGTGCTGGTCGTGCTGGTCTTCATGGTGGAGAGCTTGATCACAGCCTGGAGATTCCTCAGTTGTTCCATCAGAGACCTGACACAATGGGGGCGGTCAAGAGGTGAGTGAAGGTAGCCAGTACAAGAACCTGTCAATCAAGCCCGCCATCACCACCAGGAACACCGGACGTTTAGTGAACGGTCCAAATGGGTGAAGCGCTAGACGATTGTGGAGCAAAAAGTCAGTACGTTTCAAGCTCATGGTCACACTATACAAGGCCTGTGGTGTAGATTTAACTGTAATTTAAACAATAATAACAATCTTACATGTTTTGTTTCTGCAGGAATTGAACCTTCTTTTGCAGCTCCTGGTTGTGGGCAGTGCAGACGGCCACCCTGTCAGAGTCCATCAGAGCATTAACCGACCGGTGAACAGAATGTGTCAAAATTAAAGTACCCTTCACAAAACGTTAAAACATAAAACAAGTGGACATAAAATGAGAAACTAAAACTAGACTTAAACTAGACTCAATTATAATGCATGTCCTCTAGTCTGCTTAAACTAGACTCATTCATAATGCATGTTCTCAATATAAGCAAGAACTTTTGTTGTACGTTCATGCTGGCTTCTGCACCACAACAGCTAAAGGCACGCACTCACTCACTCACCGGTTCTCCAGGCCATCCACGTACACCTTCTTTTTCTTCCGGCTATCCTGGGCAGACTGCTTATTCCGGATCTTCCTGCGGACCCTTTTCAGAGTTCTCTCCTCCGCCTGTAACAGATTTTCGGTGTCTTTATTAAGCCTTGCTTTTCAACGGCGACGGCAACTCGCTAACGGAGCAGGGAAGTACAAGCAGATCTTCCGTTATCCTCGCTATCAGCTTCTGCTGCGTCAGAAATCCAGGAAAGTCAGACACAGGTGGACAGGACAGATTTCCCCAGTAAATATCGGCCAGTTTAAATAGGCACAGATTCAAATTGTAAGCTTTGCTAACCTACATGAAGGCATCCCCATTGCATCTCCATTGCATCCCCATTGCATCTCCATTGCATCCCCATTGCATCTCCATTGCATCTCCATTGCATCCCCATTGCATCCCCATTGCATCCCCATTGCATCCCAGCTGGATTTTAAGCACGGTCCTTTGCCCAGCTGTCTAACTTGGGAATCCAGCAATCTGGGTTTCACCAACCCTCACATAACTAAACACACAAAATTTACAGGATGAAACCAAATACCTTGGTAAGGGGCATGTTGGTTGGTATGGTTACACCTTCTTTCGAAAGTAGTCTTCTTTCCTCGTCCGTAAGAATTAGTTCCTTGGACTGGAACTGAGACAATGAAAATCCATTTAACAACCACTTCAAATATTTAAAGTAAAAAAAAAAAGAAAAAAGTGAATTCAATATTAAAACTGTGGACCAGTCACATTTTATTTAACACAGATTCCAATGCAATTAGATTGTTGGGCTTAACAAAAACCAGAAAGTTCAACTTAGATGCGTGTTTGCTTAGTAGGAGGGAACTAGGAGGTGCACTAACAAACTGAAGACACAAGAGGGAGCCAAGGCAACACAAATTATAATAAGATCCAACGCAGGGTGGCCAAAAAATGGGCAGACAGAGACCAAGGTTATAAGAGAATACTTTCCAGAAAACAATACCAACTCTTTCTCCATCCTGTACATAACAATTGATTTTTAGATTGTTGATACAGGGGAATTTTAAATGTTTCAGACTAGAAGTGGCCTGGATAGACAAGTAATTCACCTGGTCAGCTTTGGGGGAGGGGGTAGAGTCCTCTATAGACAGGGTACAGGGGACCTCTTCAGTAAGGTCTTCCCCCATGCTCTCAGCATCCCAGTTATCTGGAAGGTAGAGACACACACACACACACACATACACTAAGAATGCTTAACGGTTGTTAAGAACGCAGACTCAGAGCCCTGAACTTCAGCTTCTAATTAGCAGCTTACGGTCACCTGAAACACGAGGTGAGGGGATTGCCTTTCTAAGTAAAGATTAAACAATTACAGGGTGAGGAACAAGACTCTCATAGTAGGTTCTACTCAATGTTTTTGTACATTCTAACAGTCACCTGGATCTGCTATTTTTCTTATTCTGTCCCACCAAGAATTGTTTAATTAGAGCCATTTTCTAGATAAGTAATGACTTAACCTGGTATTCCATAACGGGATATTGTGCCTGTGCGTGTGCGTGTGCGTGTGCGTGTGCGTGTGCGTGTGCGTGTGCGTGTGCGTGTGCGTGTGCGTGAGAAAGAGACTGACCAAAGGAAAAGCACCAGCATACAAATGCTGTAATACAAGAGAGCCGAAGAGGAACTCAGATAGCTCACTTTGCTTCGCACGGGCATGCAGTAGGCTCAGCATTCATACCCAGATCAATGAAGACGTCAGTATCAGGCCTCTCCGATCTCACGCTCTGCAGAGCGTCACCACTCAGCTGGTCGTGCTGGAGGGAGTAGCAGTGGTCCGAGTGGACCGTGCCCACGGACACGGAGTCGGCGAGCCCAGGGTCAGGGCTGGGGGCGGGGTCTGTGTCACTGTGCCCGGGGTTGTTGCTCACGTCGGAGATGCCGCTGTCGCTGCCCAGAGGTGAGAGCGAATCGCTGGGAGGGCTCTCGTCTTCCCCAAGCAGGCTGCTGATGAAGTCATCCGCGTCCAGATCTAGAATCTGAAAGGGCCAAAGAACAGCAGGAACATCGTTAATAATCACATGGTAACGTTCAGAACATTGTCAGGACGCTTTTCAGCAACTTCTCCAGCAATTCCACATTCATAAAGTTCGGGTATTTCTTACAGAAGCAATTCAGGTTTACACTTTTGTTGAATGGCAATGAGACTTGAATCTGCAACCTTCAAGCTGGTCACAAGTCTGATGGGTGGAACCCTCAGATAGATGCACACTCCTAGTGAGGGCTCCTATTGAGCTCAATAAGAATGCATCGCGCTTGAAGCGGTCGAGGATGGGATTCACATACGCCCACAAATCAATTTTTTCAGATTACATAAAAAAAAGAAATCTATAGTAAAGGAGCAAACCCTTACACTCGGTTCGGATAGCCAATCGTCCATCATGGTTTTCCCGTCAGAGAAGGGGTTGTCCAATCCCAGGTCACGCCCTTGAAAGAGCAGGCCAAGCAGATCTGCATCATCCATTTCCGGAAAGCCCTCAGAAGTCATCTGGCAGGACATAATCGGGCATGTTAATGTCATACAACCCACATGCACACAATTCTCCTACATAACTCAGTAATTTGACAGTTTTCATCCAAACGTTCCTGAACCCCTACCGAACAAACCCCAGCCTTAACTAATTAAACAATAAAGGAGTAAGGCAGAGAGAAATCCAGCAGATGACCCAGACTCCACATATGGCAATGATTAAGTTCAAGACCTCTGGTCCACTGGATTCTGATCATCTAATTCGCCACACAAGCCCTGAGGGGTCATGATGATTTCTGTCCTGCCTCAACCCTTAATTGTTTAAAGCGACCTGGAAACCGGCGGGTACCGAGACCCAAGGGGATAGTTGAGCTGTGCCCCCCTGCAAATGGCAACGGCCTCAATATCATCTCATTCCCTGGTAGCATTAACTAACCGCACCAGTGACAATCGGTCAACTTATTCCCTTCCTACCGCCACCCCAAAATACTTAAATAAATAACGCATTATTTAATAAAAAAATATGAACTCTCTGATGAGGCCGTTTCTAATTTTAAAATATTTTAATATTAAATAGTAAATTTACCTTGAATTGATTTTTCACACATTTGGGGTTTGTGTTCGAAAACAGAAAAGAAAACTATCATTCTGCGCCAAACTATTCCCCCTGTCACTCAATGTTAATAAGGACACAAATATTTTTTGATAGTGGAAGCAAATGAAGACACAGAAACCTTTTAGACAAATATTGGTGAAATAATTATGGCACAACCACATAGCTGTATTAATCATCGTTACTATTACTGACGGAAGATTTGCAAAGCAGCTAAGACCTTTAGCAACGTACGGTCAATTGTAATATGTCGTCATGGTTTTGTTTTTATCTGGAAAAAACAGTCTATTTTAAACTTCCGATGTTTAGTGTTAATTATTCAATTTTGAACTGAATCTTCAAACCACCTAATAATAAATATCACATTCATAATCATATTCAATATTACGCATAGTCGGTCATTACACATATAAGTAGAAGAAAACAACCAGATTTGGACTACAATGGAATCCAAAGTTTACTAGTCGCCTAACGTCTTCGCAGGTCACGAGTTCTGCCAGCGCGACCACAAAACTGTAAGTCTACGTGCAATAATTAATAAAACCTCACGCTTAAAACGTCAGTCATATTTATAGTATACGCCTATTGTAATGATAAAGAAAGACGTACCCAATTAATTTCGCAAACCAACAGTCGATATGTAGAATGGTCCCTAAAAAATAAATAAATCACTGCCCACTTCCCTATTGCATTTAAACTAACTACATAAATTACGGCCAAATATATCATAACAAGCTGTTTAATGTGCTATAAACAGCACCTTTACAAAATAAGCCTACGTCTAACTATACTGTTTCATTAATTTAAAAAAAACAGAAATGACAAATCAATAATAATAAAATGACTAATATCTAAATACAAAATCACATATTTTAATAAGTCTCAAAATATAAACGCAATATTTTGAGAGGTGGCTACAGTAGCAGTCTCGTTTGTAAATGTCAAAATGCACAACCCTTTCGTATTAATGTTAGGACACCATTAAAATAAGATTAAATACAATATAAACCTACTTTGCCCAAGAACACATCCAAAACAACTCAATTAATAAATGTGATTGCCTTACCATTTTTCAGTGCTATGTCGTTTCGCCGTAAACAAACGCATACGTGGTGTATTCATCCGTTTTCTCTCGTCTCTACCTCTTCCTGATGAAACCACCTTCCAACAAGACATAAATTGCGTCATTCCGTCAAGGAAATTAAGAAACGTACGCCTTTACTTGGGAGATGTAGTTTTTAGATGCACATCGACGTCACACCCAGTGATAAGTTTACTTCAACCTTTAAAAGTGTATGAAAATAAAACGCATATTCTGTTTGGTTAGTAGTTTTATTGAGTATATATTTTCCCAGTGTGTAGAGCTTTATTGAATAAAAGTATATAATTCAAATATGTATTAAGGCTGTAAGGAAACGTTTATTGAGTACATAGAGCTTCAAGCTAAATTGGTGGCCAACAGTAATTAGAACGACATAGGTGAGAAAAAACGTAAAAAATGAAGGCAATCTGTGAGTCATATGAGGAGTCACAACAAACTCAGCCCCCACCTTTTTTGCCCCACAGGTGCAGTAGAGGGAGCCTAATGGGTTGCCGATAGAGAATCTCCTTTCCTCAGGCGGACGCTACAACTATAAACCCAGCAACAGATTAACCAGCGGCAAACCTCCACCAGAGGTTCGGAGAAAGGGATAGTGGGATATTTTGTGTTGTTGCGTTTTGCATCCCAAGGCTGCATGGGGTCAACTGCAAAATGTCTGACATGAAACAGCTGGCCCACAGACCCGCCCCTAAACCCCCAAGACAGTGAATGCGTGGGCTTTGGCACATGGCATGGAATGTTAGGAACAAGCCAACCAATCAAATTAAGACCGTTTTCCTTGTTTTTTTTCTGCCACACACTGCGGAAAACACAGGGTGAACGCAGGAAGAGCAGATGTAATATTATAATATTTTATTCAAGTTTTAACACTAAAAAGTTAGGACACATACTATGGCATCAACTGAAGTCCATCAAGAGCATTTATTAGTTATCAGGTTTATTTTTCCAACAAAATGAAAAATATATATGTATATATTTATAAATATGTACAACGTAACTAATCCACTCTTCATTGTAAAAGGTCCCTTCCTCCCTGGGTGACTTCCACACTCCTCACAGGATGGCGCAGAGCTTGGAGGTGTGACGGAGGCTTCTGTAAGTCCGGAGCCGCTCCTTCTTGGGGTCCGCCGCCGCGTGCGTGACCACCGGCATGCTTTCCGCCGCCCGCCGGCGGTGGGTGCGGTGCAGCAGAATGCGGTAGACGCCGGTGACCGAGCTGCGGCTGTCCTTGCCCTGGTTGTTGCGGATGTGCTCGGCCGTGATGCCCAACGCCTCCAGGGCACGGCGCACCTCCTCCTCGTCCTCCTCCAGCTCCTCGAGGCTTGCCTCCGCCAGGTGGCAGGGGTCCAGGCGGAAGGGCTCCATGGCCCGCGGGAAGTCCATGGGCTGGAGCCACTCGCTGGACATCATCTGCTCCACGCTCCAGCGGTCCGAGGGCTGCGGCTGCAGGACGCCGCGGATTAGCTGCTGGCAGGGCTCCGGGACCCAGGGAGGCACGACGTAGGCGCCGTCCAGGATGCAGCGCTTCAGCTTGGCCACCGTGTCGGCGCGGAACGGCATGGTGCCCGTCACCGCGAAGAAGAGCAGCACGCCCAGCGCCCACACGTCCACGTAGGCGCCCACGTAGTGTTCGTCGCGGAACAGCTCCGGCGCCGCGTACGGCGGCGAGCCGCAGAAGGTGTTGAGGGTTTCGTCGCGGCGGCTGACGGTGCTGAAGCCAAAGTCGCCCACCTTCACGCAGGTGCTGCAGGTGTAAAACACGTTCTCTGCCTTCAGGTCCCGGTGAATGATGTGGTTTTCGTGCTGAAGGGCAAATACACATGGGGAGCCTGGTTAATTGATATCGCTACAATCCCACGCAACAGTCCACAGATGCTACAGGGACAGGATAAAACACATTGGACAAAATTCTACTAAAATATTTCAATTCCACCTTGCATGTTATATTATGTGATTTTTGTCTTGCAATATATATTCAGTATTTTGTGCTTTTTATCAATGGGGTATTTCTTAAGTAAATCAATCTGGTTTAATATAGCAGCTTTAGAAACGGCAATAGACAAGAAGTGGTTTTGAGGTACAGTCTAGGTACATTCTGATGAGGGCTCAGGAACACATCTGATTGGCCCTCCAGGAAGAACCAAGCTCCAATAGAGCAAGCGAGGACCAAGGGGCCAAAGGAACGCATCCTCAGCGGAAGGGGGGAGGGGGCCTCTAAGAAACCTTGGGGGAACTCGATTCTGTCAGGGAGTCACTTCCCTACTTCCCTCCTGGGCCCGTGGTTAAATTAATCAACTCAGGGAGCCGGAAAACAGCCACCACCGCCTGTCCGATCTATGTCTATGTGCTTTAGCCGTGGGTTGAAAAACTACAGCTGTACTCTTAACGGAATTTCTTTCTTTTTTTTACGAATTACGAGTCACTTAAAGACTAACATGTCGCACTGCAAGTCTCCATGCGCCAGTACATAAATAAGTAATGGTTACATTTTTGCCAAAAAAAGGTTACACAATGAAGTGTGATGAAACTTGAAACATCTTAATGACAATTTGAGTGGCTCAGTCAGATAAGGCACAGAAACACACACACACACACACACACACACTCAAGTGCAAACACAAGTGCAAACTCAGCCCTACCAGCTGTAGTTGCAGGTTCGAATCCAGATAATTTTATTAGCGTATTTATTAGAAGAGTGAAAGGAGGAATTGGAAATTGAATTGTCATATTTCCTCACCCTACCCACCCCGTGTATGATGACAGGATTTGTAGTAATGAGCCAAGATGCATTAGTGATTCCAAAAATTGGAGAGAAAATACCAGAAATAAAAGGATAATTAATTTTTTTAAATGATAATTTTCGGACATTAAACCTTCCAAACAGAGACAAATGACGTAGCGTTTTGCGTCAGCCTTCTGGCTGTGAGAACAAGGAAGGCGGATTAACCACCACAAAACCCCGTTCTAAATTCCTGCACCCCAGCTCTCCAAAAGAGCTCAAGAACAAACAAAACTCAGCGAAGATTAAGAGCGGACTGTCCCTTTAATTAAATGACCAATCCCGATACGAATCACCTAACTCATTAAGCAAACGAAAAGCAGCGACCTGGTCGTGCTGATATGTTAGGAACACCGTTCCTTTTAATTGCTTTCCACTGCCCTATAGCTCCACAGTTGCTTTGGAGAATTGTATGTAATATCTGAATGTCTGTAAGGTTAAACAGTTAATCAAGAACCACATGTCCTTAGGAAAATGGCTTTGAGGAAACAAATTCAGGCGAAAATAGCCTCATTGAACAATAGCTAAAGCAGCATGACAGAACTTAAAGGCGTATAGCAGTACTTGTATCGCAGCGAGAAATATGTTTAGATGCACACTCAAAGCTATTCACAAACAAGAGGCCCGTTCATTTTTCTCAGCATTCCTTTGGTAGAAATGTCTATAGTATGAAGGTCAATGCACGACTCAATATGAAGGATGGGTTAGGTGTAGTAAATCATCGGTTTTATAAAGAGCCTTTACACTGTTGCTGTGGACATGTTATTACATGTTTGCATTTTTACTGATAATTTCCCTGATAAGGTGTATCACTGGAATTTTCAACCCCCTACTTCCGTTGTGCATTACCCAGAAATAATCCAAAGTGCAAAGTGGGCGTGGGAGAGCATGGTACGCACCGATCCAAGTTTCCCGTGGAGGGTCAAGTGCGGTTATTGGCAAAACTAGACAATGACTGACAAAGACAATCCGTTGTTTAGATCAATTAGGCCACAATGATATTGTCTACAACGAAGGTCAGGGCAGAACCTGGAATGACAGGTCAGTGCTGCTTTTGACACTTACAACTACTTTGGGTCCTACTGACCTCTGATCAGAGTTTAGCCCATCAAGTAAGGGGCTCGCTTGCCTTCCACTGCAGGGTCGCGACGGGGGGGGGGGGAAGAGAGACTGGACTGACCATGTGTTTGACGGCGGACAGGATCTGGGAGAAGACGATCTTGGCATCAATGTCGGGCAGTTTTCCCTCGGTGCTGATCTTGGTGTAGAGTTCCCCTCCCCCGGCATACTCCATGACCAGGTGCAGGCGGGACAGGGACTCTACCACTTCGTAGAGCCGGATGATGTTGGGGTGGTGGAGGCGTTCCATGCTGGAGATCTCCCGGGACAACAGCCTCTGAGTCTTTTGGTCCAGCTTAGTCTTGTCCAGGATCTTTATAGCCACTTTGTCTGTGGGGGTGTGGTTAGACCAGAGAATTGTGTTAAACTTATTGGGTAAGGAAGGTTTTGTTTACTTTCTGAATTTGAATATAAAAAACTTAAGCAATACTTCAGGAGGCTAAACTCAAGTGTGTTGCTTCGATTCACATCTGATTTAATGGATGTGCGACGGACTTAATGGACTTATCACTGATCACTGTGTGGCAAGGTGGTTGAGTGGTTAGCGCTGATGCCTACAGTACAGTCCTGGGTTTTGAATCCAGCTCGGGTCACTGTGTGGACATTGCAAGTTCATCTGGGCTAGCAACTACGATTCACTCTGTTGTGTGTGTGCAGAAATAAGTCACACATCACATAACGGCAAAAACTGTAATGCATGATGACAGTAGGCCGCCGATTCTCCGGACAGCTTCTCTTACTCCTCTACTCCTTCCGTATCTAATTCTAGATCGCTGTGCATCGGAGTCAGAACTGTTTCCGCGCCTGCAGCCGGAACGCCGGGGCATGTGATACTACCCCCCTTGGCCTTTGATGAAGTGTGCAGAAATTCCAGCCGTCTCGGGGGAAACGCGAAACCCGCCGATCTATGAGGCTGCTTGCTTAACCTTGATCTCTGCCATTAGGGCCGGACTATTGTGTCGTGAAAGGGCGTCGCAAGGAAACCATTAGAAATTCAGTGGCCCACCATGCAATCTCTTTAATGCTTTGACTGCATCAATGGCAACATTTTAGAAGAGGGGATATCAATGGTAAAACGGCACACGGGAATAAATGAATCAATAATTAACTTAAATAATTAACTTTCAGTGAGACAAAGGACTTGAGTGTAGATGGGAAATAACATCCAAATCATATTATTCCTCATCAGAACAGTTAATATTAGGATAATAACTACTTAAATTTACTTTCATACTGGTAGATAATAAATATAATATATTTTAAAATCAATGAAATAATCAATATAAAGATCTATTAATATAATATCCTATCATCTTCTATCATCGTTTTTCACGGAATAATTAAAATGATGGCCATAATTCTCATGCCTACCTTTAGTGAGAGCGTGGATTCCCAGCTTGACATGGGAGAAGTTTCCACAGCCAATCTCGCCTCGGACCTTGTAGAACCCAATCCTGCGGCCCACCGTCAGCTCGCGGGCCACCTTCTCATCCTGGGACATGTCCAGGTTGAGCTTCTCCAGGGGCGTGAGTCGGCGGGGCGGCCCTCCCTCGTCGTCGGTGCCGATGTCCGAGCTGTCCTGGCGGCTCCAGCGGGCATACCGCGGCTTGCCTAGGGCGGGAGGCCCGGGGGTGAGCTCGGGGGCAGGGTCCACCTCCTCCTCCACCTCTTCCTCCACCGCAGGCCCCCCGTTCGGATACACGGCCGTCATCCTGGTTCAGGGCGAGGAGGGACTGTCTAAGCTCATGGCTTGGGACTTGGGATCCCCTGAGGGCAGGCATGTAGGTATAAACACACACACACACACACACACACACACACACACACACAAACACACAAATTAAAATGGAGAATACCATGACCTCTTCCTTTTCACAATAACAACAAGAACCACCTGGGCGCAATTATTATTATTATTAGTTAAACTATTATTATTATTATTATTATTATTATTATTATTATTAGTTTCAGTACAATATGATCACAAATTAAGTGATAACCCCCCCCGTATGATGATGAACAAGATTAGCCTAATTACACAAGATGTCCCACCTACAAAAAGCACAGGTTTTGAAGATGGGCAAGCAACAACTGTACTATATACGGACAGCTCATCGCCAAGAACCGAAAACATGGCTTTTGAAGAGGGAACCAAACTGACAGACAGCTCCACACACAAGAGTGTTTTCACTGGACAACACAGTTTCGGCACTTTTTAAAAATGGTATAAAATTCAGTTGCCACAACTGACCTTAAGAGGGTGCCGGACCATACCTTCATATGTGTCAGCCATGTAGGACGTTGTCGCTCCGAGCATCTTAGCCTTCAGGGAGCTCCTCATGTCAGCAGCCCGGCAGCGGTCTTCCTCGGGCCCATGGCCTGTGGCCGAGTGGAACACGGCAGGGCACAGAGGCCCGTTCTGGCTGAGCTATCTCTGGTCTGGGTGCTCAGTGGAGCCCAAGTATTCCAACAACAGCCCACCTCAGCACCTGGGAACTGGTTGGAATGTGCCCCCCCCGGGCCAGGTTACGCTAGCCTTTCTGACAGGGCCGGGAGAGACTGGCTCGGGGATTTCCACTGTCAAGGATTCCCGATTGGATGCCCTGGCTTTTCCCCGGTCTCCTGGTCCCAAGCAGTCCCTGGGTTCCAAACAGTCTGTGAAGGTCCGAGAGGCCAGGAATGTTTTTCGGCCTTCACCACACTCAAGTCCCCTCCCCTGTGGTCTTTCTTGCCTCTCCTTTCAGATGCCCTGCCGTAGGGATTAGAGGAAGCAGTGACCACCAATCCTAATCCCTGCTTTCCTTACCACTCCACCAGAGGTTGCTGCTCTGCTGGCTGCAATCCACTCACTCTCCTGCAGGGGGAGACAAAAGATAATGAAGTTAGGAAGGTCAAAAGCCACCCAGGAACTTCAAACTCAACTGCACCAAGGATGGGGGCAGTCCAGGACTTTGCCCGCACAGTCGACATGTTCCAACCTTCACCATGGCCACAGCAACACAACGTGCGCATGTGCATGCACTCACACTCACACACACACACACTTCGAACCCAGGCAAGTCCCTGAGAACAGGACCCTTAATGAAGCACCCAGGGAGGAGAAGTACGGATGTGAAGAAAGCAGGGAACCCCCCCTCCGAGCCGCTTCACAACACTCCGTGTCCTGACTGAGCTCATTATGGGCACAGCCGAACAGGGACATGGCACACCTGAGGAAACTGCTGAATCACTGAAAACCCATACACTTCCACATACACACACACACACACACACACACCCTCTCTCCCTCTGAGTTGGCTCCCCACAGTGCGAGCGGCTGACTGCCCATTAACCTCTACCCATTTAGCATGGCACTACATGGCTTCGGGAAACAAACGCCTCAATATGTCAGATTTTGACCAGAAGTGCACAGTGATGGTGCACAACTAGCGGAGCAAGCTCTAGTGGGTAAATCGGCAGGGTTTCTCTCTCTCAGAGTCTCGTAACCGCTTCCCAGAGTTTTATTGTACTGTCGGTTTCTCTCTCTCGGAGTCTCGTGTCAGCTTCCCAGAGTTTTATTGTACTGTCGGTTTCTCTCTCTCTCTCTGAGTTTCGTATCAGCTTCCCAGAGTTTTTTTGTACTGTCGGTTTCTCTCTCTCTCTAAGTCTCGTATCAGCTTCCCAGAGTTTTATTGTACTGTCGGTTTCTCTCTCTCTCTCTGAGTTTCGTATCAGCTTCCCAGAGTTTTTTTGTACTGTCGGTTTCTCTCTCTCTCTAAGTCTCGTATCAGCTTCCCAGAGTTTTATTGTACTGTCGGTTTCTCTCTCTCTCTCTCGGAGTCTCGTATCAGCTTCCCAGAGTTTTATTGTACTGTCGGTTTCTCTCTCTCGGAGTCTCGTTTCAGCTTCCCAGAGTTTTTTTGTACTGTCGGAGATCTCTTGTAGAAACTGAATCTGTATGGAAGTCAATCAATTACCAAGCCATTATTACTTACAGGAGCCTAAAGACCCTTTACAGCAGAGCCGTCAGAGATCACAAAGCAGAAGAGAAAAAAAACAACCTTTTTTAGAGAACAGGATTACAGTAAGGTTCCCCGGTAGGGTCAACGTTCAGCACATACCCCCATAGAAAATAGACCCTAACCGTAATCCCCACATAAGTTACAATGACTTGCCAAGGTCCTCAGAAGCTCTTCCCAGGGCTACATCCCCTTGATAAATACCACCAAAAAGCCTCCAACACCGGCGGGAGTGAGGAAGTCGTTTCCCAGACCTTTTAACTTTCGTCCGTCCTCCCGCGTAAAAACAGCTTCAGTACACAAGCCGTCAAAAACTGACATACAAACAAATATCTCTTCAGGTGGGGGGGGGGGGGGGGGGGGGGGGGGGGGGGGGGGGGGGGGGGGGGGGGGGGGGGGGGGGGGGGGGGGGGG
>JAOYSI010050551.1:0-25934 GCA_025775065.1 Hiodon alosoides | reverse complement strand
ACCTTTACCTATGTTAAGTTTTTTTTAAACTTATCAAACCATGTTGTGTTTCTCCCTGAAAAATAAACTAAATGAAACAAATAATCTGAACTGTCACCTAGAGCGTACTAAGTATTAAAATAAAAACATTGAGTCTGACTAAGTGAAACATTGATGGTATTGTTGTTTAATTTCTTTTTTACAACAGGTTCTTCATAGGCGTTATTTAAATACTTCCCTAACTGGTAATGTGGCAGTTATGGAAATTGTATGAGTGAAAACAACACTGCAGGATGAATTAAAATAGAGAACCTGTTAATGTAGGTTCAACATTGTAATGGCATTAGTTTCCTCATTTAAGATCTGTAAGGAACTGGAAATTATAGTATAGCAAGTGCCGTTTAGATTTTGTGATAGAACACATTCACAACCAATTTACTGTCTCTGCATATAGCCCAGAAAGGTCCAATATTGTCTTATTTGACAACTAAATGCAAGACACTTTATTTAAAACTCCATGCAAGTTTGAAGAAGTTGCTTTGTCACCACTGGCTTCCTACTCCCCACCCTGTCATGCTGGCTTGGTGGAGGTATTGGGATACTGGCTGATGCCCATTTTCTACCATTTTCTCAGCCACATTTTCACAGAGTTCTGAAGCTCTTTCAAAGTTGTCATTGAGGTGACACTGACATCCATTACCAATTTCCTCGATGATCGACTTATCTCTCTTGTCTATTAGGAGGTTGAGACGACTCAAGCATGATTCCCGGTTACGGCGGTGCAACTGAAAGTTATGCTAAAAAGCCAGGGGCCAGGTTTAAATTAATTTAGGTGTGCTGCAGCATAGGGGTTGAATACAATACAACCTTATAGAATGATTTTGATTAACTTTATTTACCTTTTTCCTTTTGGTTTTAAATTGCTTAATTTTCAATATTGATTAATATTTTCATGACAGTAATAGAAAGATTTACTTATACAAAGGCTATGGCGCTGTTTAATTCTGAAGGTAGTATTGGGAATGTGAAAGAATGGAAAATAGAAACGGTTAAAATAATCGTATTTTTTTTAATATGCAATGTTAAAATGCTCTATGAGCATTATAATCACAACTCTTACTTTTCATGGTGTTCAAAGTGATGTTGCCAACTATGCCGTTTTGGTTTTGGCCTTGATCCAGTCCAGGAATTTTGTGATCCGTGTGTAAACTCCAGGTTTGTACTTCTTCCCACAGCTGTCTCCCCAGCTCACCAGGCCATACAGGAAGTGGGTCCCATTTTTCTGGCATGTTAGTGGCCCTCCTGAATCGCCCTGTCAGAAGAAAGCAGTTCTAAAAAATCTATACTTGATCCTTCGGAGTAACCATCCTCTTACTACTATTTGTTGTCTTCAGCAATTTATCTCATGTAAAACTGAGTCACGTGCACAATTAACTTTGAGTCGTGGATATTTATTAAACTCTTTAAAATGGCGTGATTTAACCAGCTACTTTCTGGCTCTAGACACAGTGACCTTTTATAAGTAGTGGCAGCATGCAGCTTTGGGACCTGGATCTTCCTGATCAATTTCTATCAATGTACCTTTGCTTGGCCTAAAGGTGTCCCTAGTGGATGATCGAGTATTTCCTCCACTGATTTTGAGCTCCGTGCCTCCCTTCTGTGTGGCTGTAATGCCCCCTCACCTGGCAGGAATCAACTCCTCCCATGAGATGACCCGCGCAGAACATGCTATCGTCCAGAGCACTCCCATAGACGGTGCTGTCTTGGCATTTCTCCTGGGCAATCAGCAGCACCTTGGCATCCAGCAGTTGGCTCGAGCCGTAATCCGCTTCAGAGCGACGAGGAGAGGCCGGATCACAGGACGGTGTGGTCGAACCACCGCACAGGAAGTACAGGGGAAAATAAATGCAGAAATAAAGAAATAGGAACGCGCATATGGAACATGATCTTGAGGCACATAGAAAGGGGCTGATTGTGAAATGATTTTGATAAATCTGTTGAAATACCAGAATTAAGTGATCAGTGATATCTGACACGGACACGATGGAAACCGTACATTTCTCAGTGGCGCCCCATCCAGAAATGGTGCACTCGGTCCCATCTGGAAAGGGGGCATCAGGCAAACAGATGGCCTTCACAAACTGTGTCTCATTTGCACACTGGCCATCCGTGGCTTCTAGTTTTAGCAGTGCTTTGGAAGGAGAAAAACATAATACGATGATATTGCTGATCTTCCCCATAAATTTGAAACATTTCTATTTAAGTAACAAGGAAAAAGGCTTACCAATGTCATTGTAAGCAGCTGCTGAAGTTTCTTTGTACAATTCATGAGTGATGGCCTCTTCAACGTCCACAATCTGATTTGATGGCTCATTTTTTGCTATGTTAACACCACCCAGAACAACCCTCATTGAATCTGACTTCATGCTTTTGAAAAAAATAAAAGCACAGAAATATTTTTATTTATTGTTTCAATATAACCACAATTGTATTTGCTTTTTTGGCACAATTCAGGGGCAACAATTCTTGATAATATTACTACTGAAACCATAAGCATAATAAAAGAAGAATCCCTTAATTTTCGATGGAATGTGTTGTAACTAAGGCTTAAAGACTTTGATTATTGAGGTAGTTAGAACACTCACATGCAATGGGCAGCAGTGAGCACCCAGCAGGGTTCGATCAAGGCGCCGCCACAGATGTGGCGGAACGCTTGCTGGGACTGCTTGGGTCGGACCTGCACAGAGACCTGCCAGGGATGAGCCCCGGGGACGGCCTTTAGCCCTCCGTAGATCCGCGGTGTGACACGGCTAGGCTGGGGCTTGCCACAGGAGGAGAACTTTGGTTCGGAGGAAACGTTTGCGTAAGCAGCTGATGGGTTTACCGAGGGAGCCGTGACAGCGGGGTCGGTGGGAGTAGGCCTGGTCTCCACAGGGTGCACCACAAATGGAGTCAAGGAAGCTATGGAATAGGACAAAGCAGGAACAGTTTCAATGTAGCTTTTAGAATTGCTAACATTGGTGATAACCCTGGTTGTGCAGCTCGTTTTTTAACCTTTGTGTTACGAAATTGATAAATGGAAAAACCTATCCAGAGGTCTTTGTTGCCTGTGAGTTACCAGTATCATGAGAAAATGTGGGATAAGGATTGCCATTAGATCCAAGAGACTTAGCAGTAAAACTGATAATCACCCGGAACCTCCGGACACTCCCTCGCTGTACAGTAGTCCCACTGTAGTTTGCTTTCCTTCCTGACAAAGCACCACGGTTTTCTGTCTCCATCCGGGTTTCTACAAGGGTCACAGGAAAAGTTGTTTCTCTGCTGGACAGATCCATGAGCAGAGTTCCACGGAGTGGAAAGCTAAAAATGGTCTTTGCAGTCGTTTTTCTAATTTTATTTGTATGAGTAAATAATGGCCATATAAGCTTTCAAGACATTGTATATATCTTGCTTTGTTTAATGACCCATTTATAACTGATTTACATGCGGCATTATTCCCCAATAGCTGGTAAAGCATGCATCTGTGACAACTTTTATAAGAAAACTAAATAAAGACTATTATAAAAGGAACATTTATTTTACTGGCTAAACAAATGTATCATTTGAAAATTGGTTACTAATTAGTATGTCTTCGGGTGTGATTAAAGGAAAAATAGATGGCAGTGTATGTGTACATCTATGTGAATAAGTAAAACATTTGTGAGTGTACAAGATCAGTCCAGTGGTTTTTGTCTGACCTGCAGTAATTGTGGGGCCCAAGGCCATCATCATCGTCATTTTCACCACTGAAGGGGTTGGTGTCTTTCTCCAGGATGAAATGAGTGTTCCAAAAGATACAGACTCCACTCGGAGTTTCACTCACCAGACCCCGATACGATTCCCCATTTCCATAGTAACAATCGTCAGGTCCTAGGGGGTTATGGTTCAGGAGAGCAAAGAGCGCTCACACAGGGAACACAAACAACAGTAGTTGCACAGAAAGTGTTTGCTTATTTCAGAGGTTGACTCTGGGAATAAAGTACAGCAGCAAACAGCCAATTAAGCAGATTAGGCAATACACAGTGTTTCCACAATGGCACCATTCGGCTACGAATCTAATGTGCTTTAACGGTGTTATTATTACAGAAGACGGAAAGCTTTCACCAAAATGACTTTTTCCTCAGAAAACCTTTATCGTGTAACCTCAACTGGTGCTCCAAGTGTAAAATGTGTAACGGGCTTGAATTTCTATTAGTTTTTTTTTGGACAATCTATATTTTAAAATACAACAGGCAAACTGTAACAAAATTATTTTACCGACTTGGCAGAATTTTCCAGAGAAGTTAACTGGGCAAGCACACTCAAAAGTCTTCTCTCTTGAGGTACAGGTGCCACCATTCCTACAGGGGTTGGGGTTGCACACTGATGCTGGTGGTACACAAAACATGCTGTCAGTCAGTGCATCAACCAGTGTGTCAAGCATGTCAAGGCTGGCTTTAAACAGAACCCACTGAAGTAAGAAAAATAGGAACTTGAGCAACAGTACTGCTTGCAGTGATTAGTTTAACAAAATGTTTTTTTGGGAAAAAAAAATGTGCACACATCAGACTCGAACATAATTAGGGTCATCTCAGGACCCGTTTGCCTGTGTTTGATTTCAGGACAGTTCCATTCATATGTAAAAAAATTAGCTTGAGTTTTGTGAAGCGGCTGGATACATTTTCACTGGGCTTCTGTTCAATAGCCAGCGTGGAAGTAGCACTTACTTGTCCTGCAGCTGGGAAGCGTAAATTTGTCCTTGCACTTGCACTCATAGAAAGGGGGCTTTGAAATCAGAACACACTCGCCACTTTTACATTTGCCTTTCGAGCAAATATTGTGAGCTGAAAAAAAATCACATCTAGTAAAGCTAGTTTTTATTTTTGAAATGACATAATTAATTTAATTGTGTAAAAATGAGATACAATAGAGATTTTTAATATTGTGCAGTTAATATATGAAATATTAATTTGTATTCATTTCTGTTTAAAATTGACTAAAATGAAGGATTTCCAACCTTTTTGACATCTTTTCCCCTTGAATGATTTAGGACAGTCACATTTAACCCTGTCCTTTTTAACCTCACATACACCCCCGTTCAAGCAAGGGTTCGGATTACACTTGGCTGGAGAAGACACAGAGGGGTAAAAAAATGAGCTTTTCGAAGTACAACCTGCCAAAACCAATGCCAAAACTAAGTAGGTTATCTAGTATATTCCAGTTCAGTACTACCACATTCCAATGACTTTATCTCAAATAGACAATTCACTGAACTGCTATGATTCAGCCCAACATGTCCCACTTAAAATCTGAATGCTAGTTCTGCTGTTAAAAACACAACTATGGTACCTAAGAGTTTTTTTTGAGGTACCTAAGAGTACCTCACCTGTTTATTTTTGGTTATTGAATTATTTTTTCTACAGTAAGTTATAAAAAGCTTAATGAAAATCAGCATAATATGTGACGAATTAAATTTGATATAGTAGAAAATAAACATTTAGTTTGTTAGGGTTGGTTAGAATTCCTTACTTTTTAACTCTTGGAGGTCATACAGCCAGTCGCTACCGTCCTCATCACTAGTAACATCTTCGATTTTGTCTGCCGTGGGGGTTAAGTAAAATATAAGACTCATTCCTCATCATACTCATTCGAAACAACAGGGTTGAGGAAATGCTTAAAGTAAGGCGCAAGATTTTGGCTGACCTCTGCCTGGGTTTGATTACCTGGTTTCTCTGAGCCTGGCTTTTTCCCATGGCCATGGCCTTGGCCATGGCCATGTCCATGTCCATGTCCGTTACGACCACACTAATCACACAGGACATCACTTATCACTTTACATCACTTTACAGTGAAGTCATTAAAATCTCTGGGTGACTTAACAAAATGAATCAATGAGAATAATCATAATATTTTTTTAATCTGCCAAATTAAAGAATTATCCACTCTTCTCTGAAATCGTGGGTGAAATTGCCAGGTTGTCTCTCGGTTCATCGCTAATCAGCATCTCCTATTGGTATCCCTGGCACCTGCAGGCTAGCAGTGCCATTGTAAGGGACGTGACTCTTCTCCAATCAGGGCTGAACATCTCGTGCAGGCTTTGTAGCCTGCAGAGTGCAACAGTGACCGGTGGCTTGAAGCTGACTAGGATTGCATCCACCCCGTGTGGGGTGGCAGGATTTTCGTCCAGATGCGTTTGCATAATTAGCGATTTAAAATTGATGAGAAAATACGAAACTAATAGCTGATTCCAAATTCATAAAAACAGTTTAAATAAAAAGTCTGAAAAATGAAATATAACAATCAAATTTATATATTTAATCAATAATCTTCGTAATAATCAAGGAAACTAGAAAAATTAATTAACAATTATAATTATATAAAAAATATCAGAAAATGAAAGAGTTATTAACTCATATCAATTTGAAATATTTATGCAACATTTGATCTGTATTTCAGCAACTTACAAATACTAACACATAACGTTAGTAACAAAATACAAACTTTTCAAACACTGATTATTTTTGTTTAAAATTCAAATACTTACATGAGCAGATAAAACTAGAACAAAAATTAAGAAGAGGAAGGTCATTTTGGTGGCCATACTGCCTGTCGGTCGCAAGTCAACTACAGCAGTGTTGAGATGTGCAGCTGTTGTTTTACGTGAAGGGCAATTTGTAGATAAACTCTTCCAATAACCCCCACCAGTGGTTTGTGAAAGAAGACCACAATGGCCTTGGAAGAGGGTTCACTAAGGTATTCACCCGGACAGCGGAGGTTTGCACTGACCTTTGGGATTTGTGTGTCTCTCTGTTTCAGACAGCAACGGGCTAACAATTACACTAAACCATTTTTTGTGGGGGTTTTTTAAAAAAAAGAACATGTTCATTCAAATGTTACTGACGTGCACCTAATACAGGTTTATTCTCTTTCCATACGTGTTACATTCAAACACTTCAGCTGGAAAATGAAGTGAAAATGTTTTAAAGCAACCAGACTTGTTCCCTGGCTGGAGATTAATGTTGTTCATTGGTCATGTTTACCTAAGAAAGTTGGTGGAAAAATATTTAAAAAACAAGTTTGTGCCATTTAAGGTGGAGACGTATTGGTTATATTTAGGAGAGAAAATGCACAAACATGTCACATTTAAATAGATCATTATTAAAATCATTGGCTTTATGCAGTGTGAAATGTTTTAAAAAGACAAAATGGAGTTGCATAAATATGCAGTGTTTAAATTGTAACGTTAAGTGGTTAATAAAAATTAAAAATTAAAAACCTAGTGATTACGCTTTTAATGACACTCTAACCCTTTGTTGAAGTGGTTTCAGGTGGTAACTAAATTGCATCGCACACTAATACACCACTAAACAAAATTAATAGTTAGTAGTTGGTTCTATAAAAATACAATACCTGTATTAGACATCTGTTGTTTTATTTGTCGTTGGAACACCCCTGTGCTCAAAATGATAAGGGTTAAATTGAAAAAAAAAGCGCAGATATTGAAATATGAAACTAATATCACTAAGCATGAATGATTCAGATAATGTGAAAGTTTCATGCTCCTACAGTGGGTTGCTGATTACAAGATATGTAAAATGTATATACATATATACATAAAATTACATTCATGCATGTGTGAATCTATGCATGTGCAATTTATTTCCTCATTATTTTGATAGTTTCAAAGTTTCAAAGTGTTTACTATTTTGGTTTTCCTTATTAGACTCCAAAATGATAGACATTTTAAAGTACATATAATAATGCCGACAACAGACAAGAAGACTATGAAAAAGGTTCTCTTTTTTCTAACATCCTTGTTAGAATGATTCGAGCTATTTTCCTGCCTTACCTCCGACATAAGCTCCAATGAAATCATTCTGCTGTAGAAGGAAGTTATTTTTTCTTCCTTGAGTGTTAAGAGGAACCCCCAACATAAAACAAGGCAACTGCTCCCGCTGTACACACTGAGATGATGGCTCGAGTTGTCATGCTAATCCTTTCTGTTGGTAAGTGACATTATCAGTCTTATCAGAGAATAAAAAAATATAAATATTTATTTAAATATAAATAAATCTTTTTTTTTTTTTTACTGGGATGGATATTTGTAGAAATGCCATTAATGAGGTGATCATAAAAGAACCAGAACATTTTTATAGTGATGGATGGATTTTTATTTTATTTTTTTAATATAATCTTAAAAAAACATTTATTTGTCATATTACTTTAAATCTAAAATATATGCTACTTATTATGAATATTGACCAGTTCATGAACTAAATTCAAATGTGTAATGATTACTTTTTGCTATTGTCTCAGTGCATATGTATTTACATACATAAATTATTATATTCTATAACATTTTCAGTGCTTCCTTTAAAAGTGAATGCAATGCTGCTTGGGATAACATTGTTTGTATATTTATATTCTCAGGTAGCATTTTGGCCATTGACACATTGAAGCCTGTCTCTGTCAAACTGTTGTTTAAAAACTGGAAGACATTCATTGTGTGGGAACCAGGAGATGGGCACAGCAATTCAACATTTCACTATGTGGAGTACAAAGTGTATGTCTTTGTGATGATGCTTTCTGTGTGTGCCCTATTAGATAAGTAAATCTCAGGCAGCAGCTTCCTGTGTGCACACAGACAGCTTTCTGTTTAAATGGATGTTCCTTCAGGACAAACTCTCTTGTATTATATTTAAAGGGATTTTTTTCATAAGGAAATATGCTCGCTTCTAATATATTTAACAGGATTTTTCATCAGGACATATGTACGCTTGTATTGTATATACAGGAATTTTTCATCAGAAAACATGTACGCTTGTATTATATTCATAGGGATTTTTCATCAAGACATATGTACGCTTGTCTAATATTTACAGGGATATTTCCTAAGGACATATGTATGCTTTTATTATTAATAGGGATTTTTTGTCAAGACATATGCCCGCTTGTATTGTATTTACAGGGATTTTTCGTAAGGACATATGTAAGATTGTATTACTAATAAGGATTTTTCATCAGGACACATGCAAACTTGTATTATATTTAAAGAAATGCTTTGTCAGGACATTTGCACACTTTTTTATAGGTATGGCAGTGAGGAATGGAGACGTAAAAAAGAATGTGTGGGCTTCAACATGACTTCCTGTGACATCACAGGCGACTTGGAAGATTTAAGAAATCTTATCTGTGGCCGGGTTATGGCAGTAAATCAGCTCAATTCTTCAGGATGGGTGGAAACCCACTTTTTCACTCCTCTGATGGAAAGTATGGTCTTTCTGCTCCTCTGGTATATGCTTTGAAATGCTATAAACTTGTCATAAACCCTACAAAATACATTGCCAGATGAAATTAGACTCCAACACTCCAACCGGAGCTACCTCCTGTAGCAGATTGTGCACGTGGATACTTGTTTTTTAAAGTATTTATTTCATATTCATTGCTATTCACCTGTTTTTCCATAGTGGTTTTGGATGCACCCCAGTTTGAGCTGGTTCCAGGGACAAACTATCTGCAGCTACAGATACTTCCATCATATGAGAATAACAAAGATATAAAATGGAAGGAATATGTGGTTGATGTCAGATCGGATAATGGCAGTGTAAGTGTTGTTTGTTGAGGTTTATGCAGAACTGCACTTATTACATGAAGTGATAGTTTTGATTAAATTGGTTAAGTTGTGTCTTTTTTATTTGGGCTTAATAATTAATAACACTATATCCAGTGTTATTGTTTTTTTAACTTTTTTTTTTCCTGCGATAAAACCAAAAATGAAGCTGATATTTGCAAAGAGAATGACAGAACGAGACAAAATAATCAGTGACTTAAATCCTGGGGAAGGGTATTGTGTCTCTGTAAAATCACTGTTCCAGATGAATTATGGACAGGAAATACTAACAATGAGCAAAGAGATCTGCAAGCACACAAAAAAGGGTAAGTCCCATTCTCTTACTCACACGACCATTCAATACACATCAATGTAGAAGACTGAGGAATAACAACTCATACGTATGTTACAGGTTATGTGGTTTGTTTTATGTGTTGACAAATGCACAAACACGGAGCCCGCATATGCGTACCGATTTAGTTTCCCCATGATCCTCCTTTTTCACAGATCACAGGCAAAATTATTTAATTGTACATGTTTCACTGGGCTTAACTCTGACTTCACTGATTCTGCCTTTGCTGGGTGCCTTTATTTGGAGACACAAGTTACTTCAAACTAAGGAAGTCCTACCCAAGAGCCTTGTGAGTCACCCCAGACTTCTTAACTTTCCAAACCTTTATGGATCTGGACAGGCAAGTGCTGTAGGATTACACACAGCTAACGTTTCGTATTAATTCACAGATCATAAGTCCCAACAAGCAGAAAACGTCACAGTATTATATTAACCAAAAACAAGATGGAGAAACGGCTTACATTCTAGCAGGAAACGAGATCGGCACAAAAACGAAAGCAAACAAGTATGTTTGTTTAGCGGCCGAAACAGGAGCAAATGAGCTCCCCAAAAAGTTCTGGAATGGCACAAGTCATGCTGTCATTCAATTTGCACCGCACCCCACAACCCATGGGCCAGTGTGTGTCGACCAATCCAATGTTGATGGAGGGCAGAGCCCAGATTCTCAGCCCACTGTGCCTGACGGGACAGTATGTATTGAACATGAGTATTGGAACACGCATCTCCTGGGCAAAGGAGGTATCCATGGCTACAGCAACGTACTGTATGGACAGCCACTAACGTCAGAAACCAATGGTGGTTTGGGGCTGAACAAAGCAGAGATAGTGACCCTGGTTGCTTTTCCAGTTCACACAGATTTAGTGCAGGGCTCTGAATGTCTTGAATGCATTAAAGACAAACCAGCTGTGGTTTACTGAAAGGAATGTTTTGGTTACTCAAACTGACTGTGAGAAAAACATTGTATTGTTTTTTTTTTTTTTATCTCAGCTTTCTCATCTGATATAAAAAGATAAGTTATAATTTAGTATAATGATGTTGTACTGAAGGTGAAAATAGCAGTTTTTAGCATTAGTGTTTTGGTTTGTGTTTGTTATAGACCTTGCCTCTTGATGTGCAACAAGACATTATTATTATTATTATTATTATTGTGTCCTGTAACCAAAATTATATAATGCAGATTTTTTTATTTCATGTTGGTCTACTCTGGGCATGAAAATTTTGAATGTTCATGGGTAATTAATCCTATTCTCCTATATTAGCTATGTAAGCAACACATATCTAGGACCAACTTTTAAGTGCTATGCCTCAGAGTGGCTCAGTGAGTAGAGTCTCTCAACTGAGAAGAACAGGTGAATGTAGCACGGCCCCCAAAATATTCTACCAAGTCTTTGCTCTTCAAAGAGTTGGTGTGTTTTTTTTATCAAAGTAAAGAAAAATCCAATTTAAATGCATCACAATTTTTTTTTGATGGGCACTATATGTTATGTGTTGTAGCACTTTATGATACAGACATTAAAAAAAAATAAAAAGTAGATATTGTAGTGATATTTTTTTGTCATTGTTTGTTTAAAAGCTGGCTTTTTTTGAAGAGCCTGTAACCAACTGAGGGAGGGGAAAGTCCATGCAAAGGTTTGTTGTTGACACAACTTAAATTCTTCATTTTGAATTAAGCACCTGTATTTCCATATTAAGAAAGGGCTTCAAATTAATTACAAACATTACAAAGTTTTTATTTATCATACGATTTCTATGTCAAAAGTTATGAATCTTATTTTATAATTTTAAAACATTTTTTTAAATACATCTTGATAAACTTATCAAGGAGGTCGTAAGCGCATGTGTAAATAAAGAGCACGTCTTCCTGTTGAAATCGGTGTCTGACCTCTTGCTTGAACCCAGCAGAGTAGTAGCACTCTGAACAACGCTACAATATATTTTGTTGCTCAAAGTGCTTGACAAAGGGTAAATAAAATGATGAAAATGAAATCCAATGAGTAGTATCAAAAAAATTACTACATAATAGAAAATCCATAAAAATCAAATAAGAGAAAATAACACTGCATCGGCGTAGACTCACTCAGCACCGTATTCACTGCGAGGCAAAATGTGATATGTGGGATGGACGAGTCCGGTCTTTCAATCAGGGCTGAGAAGGCCAGGGGGTTGCTTAGACTAAAAAACTGTTGATCGGTACTACAACACCTTTATTGTTTATTTCCGACGACATCTAGTGGGAAAATGTTATCACAACCAGCAATTTTAACGTTAATACCGCTGTGCCTCGCAGCAGAATCTTTTTGATGTAACGGCTGGATACTAGCCCCGGCACCATGTTTAGTAACTGTCTAGCTCAGTGAAATGTCAAACAAAAATGCAATGGATATTCATTGGGAAAGTAGCCAATGGTGTATAGTGCTGCACATTATACATAAATCTCCTGGCCAACTAGTCATTTCGTTATCCGAGTCAAGAGATAAGTGCTCTTTCCCTAGCTAATTGCTATGAAATACCAGTGGCTGGCTGAAATATTCTGAGAAACCTGACTGCGTTTATTATTTTTTTGTTATTTATTGTAAGAAAGGAGATGGCGGGCTTGCTCTCTCTGTCCTAGATGAAGATGGATATGTGTATCGAGTAGAAAAGCTGCCAGCCCACACGTTTAGGCACACTGTTTAGCAGAATATGTAGTTTGGCACTTTGTCAGATACTTTTGTAATAAAAAAAAACATCGTCGTCAGAGTTTCCCTCGTCTAGCCTGGAACGCAGCTCGCTACACTACTTCACATTCATGTATATTAAACATTCACCAGATCACTTACAAGTTACAAGAAGCATTATCGTCACATAGGTTTTCCTGTTACAGCACTGCTAGGAGCCCTCACTCTTGGCGTGGTGCCTTATAATCACCATCACTAGAATATGTGATTACAGCATTACATGGGGATAACTGTGCTAGTGTAATCAGCTCATGAGCTAGCTGCAGCTTCAATCCCAAATTCGGTTTAACGTTTTCTGCAGGAAGTAACATTGCAGAGCTGTCTGATGCATGCTTCAGTTTGTTTCTGCCAAAACTCCCTTCCTGGTCCTAGTTATCTATTCTACCCATGCTGGTGTGAGCCTCATATTAGAAGAATTGGACGCAGATAATATTGCGTGAAGTATGTATGACATTGAGCACCTGCAGTAGTTAACTGGACACCAATTCTTCACCCTTAAATAAATGTGATTTACTCAATTGAGACTGAGATAAAATGCTGTACTGTAGCGCATTCAGGCATTAATACGAAAATGTAGTCAGGATAACAATAATATTATACTGGGTTCAACATATATAAAAGCATACAAAAATCCGTCAAGTCGAAAAGCAAAACACCAGCTACTGCGTTTTTTGAGCATCCACTAACGTGATTATTCGCTCGCATTCAGATGTAAAATAAATTAAAAAGTTATTAATTTCAAGGCTCATCAATTCATTCATCATTTGGACTGAAATCAGACTTCCCCTCAATTTTAAAGCAACAAGCCTTATTGTATCATCATAGCTAATGCTATGTTGTTACCTTGACGCAAAATCAAATGTAATTGACTTTTCTGTTGACTTTTTCTTTCGCCAGGGAAAATATGTTTTGGTAATGTGTTACATTCTCAGTTCAGACAGCTAATGTATAACTAATGCGTTTAAGTTTCCACATTTATGCAATTATTAGTTTGGTATACTTTTTTTACGTCAATAAAATTAGATGACGTGCCACCAAGATGTAGACATATAAGGCCTTCTATTTGACATGTATATTAATTACGTTTTTATCATTAACCTAAATAAGCAAGAGGAATAATGGGCAGTATATTATTAATGAGGTTTATCTACAACCAAGCAAATGAAACAACACAATTTTTGTTCAGGTTATACTATAGGAACAAAATTTGTTGAATAGTTTTAATTAATGTTCATTTAGGAGACAATTTTATCCAGAATGAGTATGTTGCCAATAATAAACTCAAGTAGCGTGATAAGAAGATAGTGATTTTGGTTTCTAGGTCAGAAAAGACACCAGTGAACCACAAGCCAGTGAGGTAATGTTTTAAAGCATGAGGTAATCTGGGATTTAGCCTTATTGCGGGCCCTACATAGACGTGGTGAAAGGCAGTTGCTCAGAATGGAAAAAAGGGAACATTTGAGCGATACACTTAACACTTAATACACTTTTGATTAATTATCTCAATAAAATGCACAAATGCATCAACTTTATTTACATTAAATTTACACTTGAATCATAAGCATTGTGTGTGATTTGACTGATGTGATATTATTAATCTATAGGGTGTTATCCTTTACAGACACCCAGACAAATACTCAGTGGGCTGGTCCAATCCAAGGGCCGGAGGGTCGGTCTGTGTCGGGAAATTGAAAATAATTGCAATAAATAATTGCCCATAGGCTGAATTTGGGCTGGAGTGTTCACAAATGCCTGGGACGATTTTTTGTCCCAGTCCGTCACTGGTGGCACCTTTCTGTAGGCCATATTTTTGAAAATATTATTGTCCTCAGTAAAATAAACCGTAAAAGGTCTGATTGCAAACTTTTCTTTGTATGTTGTGCAAATAAGTTTCATTTTTATGCTTGATAACTAAAGAAAAAATTTCACCTGCAGTAGGGATATGGTTAGGAATAGCAATCCAATCTCAGACAACTTTGTTTTTTATCTTTTCTCTGTTTATTTATTATTATCAATTATTTTTCTCCAAACAAATTTTGAATCACCATTTGTGCTAATGCATCTCAGCTTGGCTACTACTCCAGGCTTGGGAGGGTGAGGAAGCCACCCATCTCTTTTCCGTACAACAGGCTACACAGCCCACACAAGAGGTTCAGCACCGATTGGACAAGAGGCACATCCCTCCTGATGGTATAGAAACCCTGCAGGCACACAGGAAACTGGTAGGAGAGCTGTGATCTCCTGATCACAATAGACGAATGACATGAGCTGGATTTGAACCAATGTAAAAGTATAAAGTTATCTAATGTTAACGATACCTGAGAGAAAGCGTCTTTCATATAAATTTGATCTATTCGAAGAGTTATTTTCCAACTTGACGATGGTAACAGTGTTATTTACACTCCTATGTTAAGTGATTGAATATGACAGGTCCCGACTGTAGCTAGAATCTGCATTGCAAGGATGAGGGAGAACAGTTAACCAGGGAATTACTTTTTCTGGCCCATGATGGTCCTGAAATTGTTGTAGTCCCCATTTCTGTCTGCCAAGTAATAAAAAATAAAAAAAAGACTGCGCATATTTATTGCTTTGGGATTAAGTAGGGATCCTACATTTAAATTTAATGTGTTTAAAAACTTTCTTTTTTAAAAAACACATCTTTAGGCAAATTTTTAAAAAATTTTTGTAATTAAGTCTTTGTATTAGTTTATTTAAGCATCACATTTCTGTTGATGACCAGACTCTAGCTGGTTATTATTTTGCTTAGTTTCTAGAAGGCAGTAAAAGTACAGTTCCAGGCCCTGTTTAGACAGGTCAATACCTCACTGGACCCATTGTGGTATCACTGGCAGAGACCAACATGTAATTACTGGATTATGTGCTCAGTTTGGTTGAGTAACATACTTGTGGAATAATACAGATGAAGGAGCAAAAACATTCCTTCCAGGGCCTTCTCCCTAAAATAGGAGGAGCAACAATGTCCATAATCCCGAATTATCCCACAGGTCATCCCTTGCAGATTAGCGGCATCAGGGTAGAAGGAGTAGAGATAAAAGCACAGAAGCGCTGTGTTACTTTGCCACTAGCGACATAACTTAAAGTGGAATCCTGTGTCACTCCACCGTAGCCGTTTGGGCATCATCTTTGGACTACAGTGCTGTGAATTCTAATACAATGGCTCAGATGAAGTCTGGCTGGCTCTGGAGACAGAGTGAGTATGACTTTTATGGGTTATTTATGTGTTGTTAGACCCATACTTTTAAATAAAAAAAATGCCAAATCAGATCAAACTACTTTCAAATAGACTTCAATTTATTCTGTAATTTATTAAATTTGCATTCAGGAATATTAATAAATTTAAAAAGCCTGTTTAATAGTTAAACCAGGACAATGGAAAAAATTGACATTAAAATGCCTGTAAAACTAAAAGCAAAAAGTATAACATAAACATGACTGTAATTATATGACATTACAGTCACATTTACAAAATGGAGGATTTTTCTGGAAATAATTTATTACAATCATTAAATCTGAATCCTCAGAATCGCTCTCCAATCCAGTTATCAACAGCTAGTTCTTGTCCAAAGATTTCACGTCACAGATGTCGTTAGTAATAAGCCTGGTCAATGTTATGTAGCTTGCAAGCAGTCTATTATGTAGTACTGTAACCTAATAAAAATTAAGAAGTCCTGACGATGCTTTTGACGTTATGCTGGTAGAATATTAATATTAATAATAATATTAATATTAAAAGGCACCCTGAGAGAGCAAATAACCCAACATTTTGATTATTATTTAATTTATTGATAAAAGAAAGTTATGCAATACCCAATACCTCCCTGTGAAAAAGTAATCGTCCCCTTAGAGTCAATAACTGGTTCCTCGACCTATAGTAGCAATAGCTGCAACTAAACACTTCCTGTAGCCCCCCCTTCAGAACTACTTCCACTCAGCGACATTTGTGTTTTTGAGTAAGAACTGCTCGTTTTAGGTCCTGCCACAACATCTCAATGGGGTTTAGGTCTGGATTTTGACTAGGTTTCAGATCATTGTCTTGCTACATAACACTGTTGTACTTCAGCTTCAACTGATGAGCGGATGGCCTGACATTCTCCTGTGGGAATACTCTGATACAAACCAGAGTTCATGGTTCATGATGGAAAGGGATCCAGATCCAGCAGCCAAGCATCCCCAAATACTGTATAAAAACTGGTCTCATTGTAGATAAAGTGAAGGCATGGTTAAAATGGATTGTAGAGGAACTTTACTATAAGCAAGAATGAGAGGGACTGTTGAGCAAGTGAAAGGCACAGTAAAAAGACAATACTGCAGGCTTTATGTTATTAATGAATTGGGAAATTTCCCTTTTTCCCCTACAGGTTCCATACTGAAACGCTGGAAACGCAACTTCTTTGACCTTTGGGTGGATGGAAACTTTTTCTGCTACAAAGACAACAACCGGAAAGAGCAGGAGACTACAGTGCGTCTAAAGGAAACGTGTTTCAGTGTTAAGTCCGGCCTGGAGTGTTCAGGTAGGAGTCGCATTCAGATGCCTTGACTCAGTGAGAGACTTGGACCAACTTGAAGAGTAATAATGGTGTGCAGTCACTGTGGAACAAATGCCATTAGACAACGGGAAGATAAGTACTGAGTCCATGTCCAGTGCAAAATTCATGCTATAGAGCAATCTGATCAATGAGTCACTTCAGTGAGAGTCCTGTACTACTTCTAGGTTACCTGGGTAGATGCAATGTGAGTGTATAACTCATGTAACATTATATGTGCAGGGGTGTGTCCTCCTGAAGGCCTTCCACATGAGTGTTTGCTGGTCCTGCAACTACGAGACGGATCAAACCTGTCAATGTGTGCGAACAGCGAAGACGAGGCCTTGTAAGTGTTTCTCTTCGCTTCTCATCATCACATGCCCCAACCTGTGTTTATTTCACTCAGTCTTCTCCCCTTCCTGGTTTTGTTTCTGGGTTCTCCCATTTATAGGTCATGGAAGCTGGCCCTTATGGAAGCAAAAAGAAGTCTGGTACGTCTCAACCTCCGAATGGGAGTGTAACTTGTTTGTATCTGTGAGGAACGGATACATCGCTGTACACCACTGAATGGAAGAAACACAGCACTGTTCATCACTGAATGGAAGAGTAGCTTTTTTTGTATCTGTGAGGAATAGACACATCACTGTACACCACTGAATGGAAGAAAGTGTAGACTAGTAAACACAAGGTATAAAATTACTTTGTTGTTCATAGTTATCAACTAAAAGACAGGAATACCTGACAATTAGCATCAAAGTTAGGATTTAGAGATGCATTCAGTAATACGAACGGTTTACTCTCCTTGCTTCAAGCAAACATTAGACTTAAAAGATTTGGTGCTTCCCTTAGGTGTACACTTATGATCCATATGATGACAACTATCAGTTTGTTCCCCTGGATAGCCACAATGCTCTCTACATCAGTCCTGGTTACCCCGGATATGGCTATGGAGGTACTGTCGTGTTACATCAACTGTATATAAACTGTTGTATAAACTTTATATTGTAATTGTAAAAATCAAACAAATAATTTTACTTGAAAATCTTAACCTTAAGCAATTTTGCCAGTCTATCTTTGATACCTGAAGGGCAAATCACATTCTCCCTCCGTTTCTGTTAATTTCAAATAATCAAGAGAAATATGGACAAAAAAATGCATGTTGAAAATTAAAACCCGGGACTACTGAGGTTTAAAATCTCATCATCCCCATTATTTCAGCGTCTGAGGTGTCCGTCGCTCTCTCTGTTTACAGGTTCACATCAGGTTGTGATCCATGAGGACCCATATGACGACATAGGGGAGCAGGTAGCACTAGGGATTCTGGCAGGCATGGCCACTGGGGCAGCCTTGCGGTCTTTCCTCTGGATGCCCTTCTGGTTCTGCTGAGGCCAGCTGCATGGGCCCTCCACTCCACCGGGTGCTGCTGTAGGCGAAGATACTGTGCTAGGAAACCACCAGGCTCTGTTGGATGGATGCAGCAAGGCCTTTGAACAGTGTTATGTATATCTATATAAAGCTATCTCTAGGAGGTTGTCACTTTTGTAAACATAAAAGTAATACTGTCTTTACATTTTAACTTTAGTTTACTTTCCATGAAGGTATTTCATTGCAATGTTTTTTTAAAGTGAGTGTGGTCTCCTCAGTTCCATAAAGGGAGTTTAATTCTTGGTAATATTAAACTTGATACTGTTGACAAAGGACAGATTAGTCTTTACTTGGATTAGCAAACTCATGCTGTTGTTACTTCCTGTTTGCCTTTGATGACATACGGAGTTTGGAGGTTGCTGAAACTAAAAATGTTCAAGTAGCAAAAAAGTTTTTATCAAAGTAGAAAATGCTTGGTACTTATAATTAAAGTGCAAACCATTTAGACAGGATAAACGTGTGACGTTTAAATTGACAGACATTTCCTGAGGCACTTGTCCTATGTATATATATTTCTATAATATAAATTTTATCAGAAAATAAATGAATGCAGCTCTCTTATTTTTCACTTTGGGGCTTGCAGGCCTGTCAGCAAAACTGATCAAGGGACATATCATGCAATGATTCTTCCAACATACAACACATGGTCCTGTTTGCATGCAAGTCTCCCGTGTCTCAACTATATATTCTTCCACCTCGACCAAATAATGGCATCTTGAAAACCTGTGGAACATTGAAATGACTCGCACAGAAAACACTCACGGACCAGGCCCCAGGCCACTCCTGCCGCTACAGGTGATGCTATTGTTAGCGAAAGTGATTCAGACATTGAATATAACCCAACATACAGTGACATTCTCACAGCAACACAGAACGTGAACAAGTGGACAAATGAAGGTTAATCCTATGCAAACATCCCTATCATGCATGGGAACAGCCTGTACAGATGTACAGATGGCAGTATCACTTGTGAGCTGGAATGTGTGTGGTATGGGTCATCACATTAAAAGGGTGAACACATACTCATGTTTCAAATCAATGTCTGCCGATGTTTTTTTTTTTTGTTTTTTTTTACAAGAGACCCATATCAGACCCAAAGGACATCTTAGATGGAGATGGGTGACACATACATTTCAATCTACATTCTCAAGCAAGGTAGCTCGCCACTGACATTGACATCACTCCATAGAGTAGAAAACAAGATAATTGATTGGTTTGCAACACTAAAGCTAAAGGCTTTTAGCTCAACAAGCTAATCCTCTCTCTGTCTGTATTGACAACCCAAGCTCGATCCCCTCGCGATTGGAAGCTTGGTGGCCAGGGGAGGGTTAAATACACACTCATTAAACACTCAAGACTAAACACACATCAAATATATCCAGAAATATTCCACCAATGTTGTAACAGCAACAATGTTGTCCTCCAACTGTTGAGTACATTTCAGCAAGCAGCTGCTGGTTAAAATGTTTGATTGAAGGGCATCAAACCAATGCCAATATTTAAACAGAAATTCAGAACTATTTTTTAAATAGGAATTAATTGGGTTGGGTTGAAGCGTTTTCAAATATATGAAGATTATTCATCCAGTGCTCTTTTAAATGATGGTATGACAAATTGATTTATCAATCAATAACCCATGTCCTATGAATTTCCTTCCAGCCATCATTATTTCAATTAGGAAAATGCATTAATATTAATGTCTAATTTTACAGTCCTAAAGATAATAGTGAAAACGTATCTTTCAGAAAAAAGGCCTTTGTAGCTGACCGTTGGTTTGCAAATGTTTTATTGTACAGCCCTTTAAAGTATTTTGATTTAAATCACAAAAAGTAGCAAAAGTTTACAACATGTATCCTGTTTATCACAGGTAATAGAAGTTGCCAATAGGGTATGCCAAAACCACATCAAGCACTAAAGTATAGAGAGCTCAGAATCAATGGTGGTAAGCAGTCAGTCCAAGTGCCAGGAAAACAAGTGGACAGGCAGTACATGTTTACATATACACTATATATTTTTCCTTATTAATGGATCAACAAGGATACACAGAGTTGTACAGAAACATGAGTTACAACAGTAATACGGACAACCCTGAAACAATTCATATGCAGGAATACATTTTTTTTTCTAGGAAAAAAAGGCTTTTCTTCCATTGTGTGCAACATTCAGACCTGTATTATAGGTAATTGGAGATAAAGTGTGTCAGTTAAACTCGGTTGTCACCCAGTACAAACATGCACATCACTCAACAGTGATAAATCTTACTCATGGTAATTTAAAGGAATCACTAAGAGCTGTTTTTCAGGTACATTGCAGGGTAAAAACACAAGACATTTCACTGGCTACTGTATCTTTTTAAAATGCGTGTGAAATGTGAGTGAAAAGGGTGTGAGAATCTGCAGAATTTGAAGAGCAGGGACTTTTATTACCTCTTGAGTCAAACACAAAAACCTGGTTAGGCAGAAATGTTACAAATATGTTTTAACGTTAAATACACATAACAAATAAGTACCTGTTTATATTCATGTTAGTTAATTTTTTTTTTTTTTTTTTTTTAACAAAGCAAGTCAATGGAAGCGCAAAAAGAAAACATTTGAAAAAGCTTTCATTCCGGAACCAACGGAAAAAAGTGTTTCATACAGTGATAAGGAAAAAAAAAAAAAAAGTTAACACCACTAACCTATAAAATGCTAAGTACAAGTTGTTGGTGTCATTAAAAATATCAAGCTATAATTTAATAAATGGCTATAGTATGAAAATGCTCCACTACTTTGTACAATGCTCTCTAAATGACAATTTTTTTTTGATCAAATATTTCCTTTTCAGTTGTCATGTTACAGATTACGTTCATAGTTTTTACAATCACACTTAGATATACTTTGCTTATCCAAAAATACTCCTATTTGTGACCAAACAATGTGCACAATGGCTTATAAGCAAACAAGTATTTCTCAGGAAAGGACACTTCAATTAGGCGATAACATACTCATGAAGCCGAATCACTAGTAATGTCCGTAAAAATGTTGAGTGTGTGCCCGGGCTTTTTATAAAGCATAGCTGTGGGTAATCAGTAAACATGCTGAAACAACCAGGACTCATCAACATGCACACAAACGCAAGAAAAAACATTGTTTTTGCCAGTTCTTACGAATCCAAAACCTAACCTGCTAGTATGTACTAAATATAAATTGACTGAAACTCAGGCTAACAACGTTCTAGGAAGTGTATAACATTAAAACAGATAAGCAGTAATGAGTAGCGTTAACCATCATTAATCATCATAAGCAAGATCCTTGGCCACAGTAGTGGACTGGAACAAGAATGCTAGCTCAGTCATGGTGTAACCAAACAAACTACTAGTTCATGTCAGATCACAGGAAACATTGACATTTGACCATTCTCTTCCAGACCCATGATTTTATTGAATAGCTTTTGAGCTATCAATCAATCAATTCTAAAAATTCAAACAGCGATGGATGTCCCACGTGGGTTCAGTCACCAATTTAAGAGTGTGCATATCACCACAGGTCAGGCTTTGACAAAGGCAAAGGTCTAGAACCTTCTGAGCCATGAATGATGCACTGGATGATTTTATATCTAGCTAAAGGCTTGGTATGCCAGTGAACCCACATGGGTGATCTACCACTGGTTGGTAGTATATGTCGGTTTGTGGTACCACTGTGTCCAAGATTGTGATCGTCCAGACCTGCGTCTGGCTTTTTAGCAGTTGTTCCTGGGAGAGTTGGTTGTGGATTCTAGTTTATTGAAGTGATCATTTTCAACACCTACCCAATCCTACAAAATGGTTTACCCAATGTCGTCCTGAATGGACATTTTACTGAGACAGGTTGGCATAAATGAGTATGACTGCACCTATGACTTTACAAAACCTAAAACCGGAACTTGTGCAAGGCGATAAAAGTAAAAGCTTTAAAAAAAAATATTCCTGAAATATGTGCCACTATACACACAAATTATCAATAGTAACAGATTGCATACTTTAAAGCAAGTAATTCATAAATAATATTAAATTACAGCATCTTCTCATACTTATATTTGGTAGATAAATCAGGAACACATAATGTAACTAGCTAGCAATTCAAAATGTATATAGGCAGCTATTGACATCTTTACAAGTACCCATAAATCTCCAAAAGACTTAAGCGATTAACCCTTTTTGTATGGAAACACTGTTCAAATGAATAATTAATGACGAACAGTCATAAAACAACAGCACACTGGAAATGTAGCTCTCTCCCGGACACCTGCAGTGGGGAGAGGGGCGCGCCTCGCCTCGCCTAACATGCAGAATGCATGAAAATCTTGTCCGGTCTCAGGGCGGGTGGCCGCTAACCACCCTTCTTTACATTCCTACCATGAAGGAGGACAGGGGGAACTGGGAGTGAGAAAGAGAGAGACGAGGTGCGGAAAGAACTGCGTGTCGCAGATGAAGCGGCGAATCAGTGTTGTCCTCCCCAATTTTCATTTATTGATTTATTTAAATGGTTTTAGATTATTATTTTTATTAACTGAAATAAACACACACTCTCTCTCTCTCAATCTGAGTCCCTGTGATCACTCCCAAACCGGGCACACGTACCACACACATATCTGTGTTTCTGAAATGCGTTATGGTTAACATAAAAGTTTAAATAATGGTTAAAACCATTTGCTTCAGACTGTCTGTATATGACATGGCTACATATTCAATAAAAGTAATAAAAATGCAAAACATGTTCAAGTCAATCTAGCGTTAAAGAGCTTAGTTACTTCTCATAGACAGTACTGTACAAGGAATCCCGGCTATTTAAAGATCCTACCTAAGACTAACTACAATAGTACATCCGTGTTGGGAATCAGGAGAAAGGTTTAGAAGACCTCAATTATTTTCTATATTATAATAGTGGACTTTATGAAGAGCACAGAGACAAATGGTGAGCCCATCAAAATGTGTAGCAGTTTTCATTAGGAACAGAAGAAACAATGGCGCTGGGTATTAGAGAGGCGAGTAGGGTGAACAAAGTGATCAAGCAGTTGGATGGTATTAAACACACAATGTGACTAAGAGAGGGGCATCTCATTAACAGAAGCACGAAATTAGCATGAGCAGCCCCCCTCGATGACTTGTAGATCTGAGGCCTTTTCCAGCTTTATATCAACCACTGAGGAAGTCATGTTAAGGAAAACTGGAACAAAAACTGTTTGAAGAATAAACAGGCAACTAGTATGGTGCTCACCTGGCAAAAACATATGATAGCAGCTTATATAGTTGCTACATTTATATAAATACATATTTTTCCATTTTGACTAGCAAATATAAACATCCCACTCTGGATGTCTAAAAACTCCCCCTGTGGTCTGCACAGTAGCATCATTCCCCTCAGTGGAGAGGAACCAAAGCATGACCATCTCTGTGCATATGTGCTGAATCCTGCAGCTAAAGGATACTCTCCTCACGGCTTTTGTCCTGCGGGCTCTCCATGCCAGGCAAGGCTGCAGCCACGCGTCGGAAGAGCTGTGGGAGGGATAATTATTTCCACAATCAGCCCCATCACTATACATGGCCTTGGCAGTCAATCCCATGTGCTCACGCTCACTCATACCACATCATATGTTGAGTGGTATTAAAACCAAGATTTAAAAAGGAGAAAAAGTGTTATCGAAATAGATTTCATTAAATTTGTGTCAAACAACCACCCACAACTAACCTTGGCAATATGTGTGAATGTAGTCAAAACACAGAGTTTTCAGCAGAAAACATAAGGCTTTGGTGCCTGTCAGAGGAAATTGCCCTCTGATTCTGTTTTCTGAATCCTCCCACAGTGCATCATTACACAGTCAACTCACCTGTTTAACATTGTATCCTGCTTTAGCACTTGTTTCAATGAACATTACATTCAGCTCCTTGGCTTTTCTCTCACCCTCTTCAATCGATACTTGCCTATAGCAGATGGAGAGGGGGGGAGCAAATTAAGGTAAAGTGCCATCAGTTAGACATACCAGCAGACTGTATATTGTTTTTAATGTAACTGAAAACTTACAATAAACGGTATGCATCCAAACTGCCTTCAGTTATTGAAATTGAACAAAGCCTTTCTGTTTAACCTCCAGCACACAGAGACTCCACCATATACAGAGACAAATATGCCCTACACCTCCAGTATACACAAAGACAAACAGATCCAACACTTCCACTATACACACAGACAAAACATGGCCTACCTCTCCACTATACACAGACAGACAGAAAAAAGTAGGGTTCCCACTCATTTGTATAAATAATTTTCTATGACCATTCCAAGACATAATTTCCACACATTATAAAGAGGCTACTGTCCTCACTGACAAATATATATACACAAGACATACATTATAATTGCCATTTATTCAGTATTATTGTGGATTATATACAACATATGGCACCTTTTGAGGTATTTTTCAATCAATAAACCCTAGTGTAAGTCTTTGACTATACTTTGACAGACCCAAAGCTAGCTAGCGAGCTAACCCAGTTGCTAGCTGGCTCGGCAGCAACATCATTGTCACTTACTGTGACAGAAAAACAACCGGATAGCTAACCCGGTAGCTAGCAGTAACACTGTGCAAACACTACAAGGGCTAAAGTCAGTCTCCCATTATAACAAAAAAGAGCAATATTCAAATTAGGTTAGTTAGCATCAATGATAACAACCATTAGCCCTATAGCTAGCACAGCAAGTTCTGAAATTACAAAGTATCTAAGAACGGCAAAGACTAATTTTTACAGGATGAAGACATTAAAACCTGGGCTCATCCTGCAAGGTGGTGGTTCAAAGAATTTAAAGCTGGGGCTCTGAGCATGCCTTGGGAAATGTCTGTGAATGTAGTGAATTGTATTCAAGCACAATTAGATTTTCCTCAAACTCCAGCTGTTTTCCAGGCCCACAGTATTTACCAGATTTTCAAGGAAGCGTGGGGACCCTGACAAGCCCTAAATCTCCTTCAGACAGACACAAACAAGCCCTACACCTCCACTATACACACTAGGGCCACCACATTAAAATTCTAGTTTGAATGGTATTCAAATGTGAGCACTGTTTGAATATCCAAACGTGATTTGGAAGTTTCATCATGTTAAAAAAAATGGTAAATGTAATGTAAACGTCTGCCCCAATTAAGAAATTAGTTTGTGTTCTTGCCAAATAATACTGAATAACAAGCGGTATATGAGTGCGTGTTGTGGCAAACCCGGGGCTTATGGAGGGCTGAAGCCGCTCCCCCCTCAAGCAGGGGGGCGGGGTTTTGAGCAACGG
>JAOYSI010050542.1:5869-25936 GCA_025775065.1 Hiodon alosoides | reverse complement strand
TATATATTTATTATTTTTTTTATTTCTTTACCAAGTACGAATAAATATTTTCCCATTTCAACGACTATCAAAATTAGGGTTAGGATTCTTGTGTGCTGTTAAGTTTTTGTCCAGTCTAAGGACTCTTAATTTATAGTCGAGAAAGTTGAGTTTAACAAATAAGCAAACTTGAAACAGGACCCGCTTCTTCTTCATTAAGCAGAATTGAAACTCGCGCTCGTCAGTCAGCAGTACGTCCTGAAATGGTTCTGTTCCATATGCTCATATAAACGGGCTTTTTATTTTATTTCAGTCAATAATACTAAAGGGGAAGTCCTACCTTTCACTGGAATTTCACTGGTTCCTGTCATTTAGAGGTGGGAAGCACAATTATTTAAACCGGTTCTTTTGAATCAGTTCAGTAAGAACGTTGTTATTTTTGCTCGTCAAGTAGTATTACCGGTTGACCCAAGAGGCGTAAAGTGCGCGCCTTGGAGTGTCAGAACCAGTGGAAGTATAGACGCACCAAATGGGTGATTCACCGAACGAGACGGTCTGTATGATTCGTATTTCACAACCTAAATCATCACATTTCATGATTTCAATTTACGAAATTTACATTAACTCCTTATAATCGGCGAATGAAAAGTCAAATACTTCCCTCTGCAGCTTCAAGTAGGAACTGCAACTAATATAATCATCAACGCTCAAACTGTAACAATTCCTCAACCTCCTCTGCATCCCAGCCTCAAGACAACCTTAACCTCTACCACAGCAAACCTCTCACAGCCTGATACACAAACCACCTAAGAGGACAAAGTTCTGTCGACTGCCTGGGGCTGGCTACTAACTGAACCCAGTGGACAGACCATGACAATTTCTGTCAGTATCCTCAATTTCTGAGAATTTAGGGAGTAGTTTACCAGTTTTCCTCCAAATTGGCTCTGGGGTTTTTTTTTCTTTCTTTTTCCGATTCTCTCTTGGAAATGTCCTCTGTAAAGCGCTTTGTGACAATCTGATTGTAAAAATTCACCATATCAAATAAAAAGATTTGACTAATTCATTCATCCTTGAAATGTTTTTATTTGACTAGAATGTGTGTAAATGATTTATATTAAAGATAGACAATACATCCTGCTAACAGACATTAAGTACATTTAGATTTATAATGCCTTGGATTTGTGTATGCGTCATATTAACTTACAGCTGTTTGAAATCAGGACAGAATAGGCTAGTCAGATGACAAGCCATTTGTCATGCCTAGTTGAGATGACACTGTAATATTTTTATTTATTTAAAGTAAATAAAATTGAAATAACCAGGCTTGTAATGTGATTTGTGGATGAGTAAGATTTGATTTAAAATTCCATTTTAGTTCAGTCCGGCCTTGAAGCAACATTGTCTGTCGTTTTTTATCCTGTAAAATAAAGACAGAGAAATGTCTTTTTGAACGTGTACTTTAAATTAGACTTTTTACACACATTGGAGTATAAAACTTAAAACACTCATGGAAAAAAAAAAAAAACATTTAAAGAAGCGAACATATTTAAAAAAAAAATTCCTGTTCCTCATGTTAGAAGCCAAAACCGGCTCATAAGTTCAATGAGCCCGTAAATCAAAAGACAAAAGACAAAATCTCCAAACAGAAGAATAAAACAAAAATCCCTACAGGCAAGAACGGATCTGGAACACGCTTACGTGTACAGTACAATTGGTATGGACAGGAAGACGGTTTGAGTAAGTGAGAATTCATTGGATGTTTAAATAATTATAAGAGAGGCGATGATTAAAAGTCCAGAGGGCCGTACAGCGTCCGCTGAAGTCTTTACGTTGATGGTGGTGGTCAGGAAGGCTGGTCACTGTCCCGGCTAACATTTAACATTTTAACAACGCCGTTGGGTCATTAGCACAATGTTTATCCACTGCAGGAAACGTTTATGTTAGCTGGTGCGCGGCTGATTGTTTTAACCATAATAACCTAAAGAACTACAGCCAGGGATGTATCAGGGTCCAATGCCACCCTGCTTTCGAAACACAGTCCTGCGTGCGATGTTAGTCCAGTTTATGAGTTAGAAGGAAACCTTTTAGCAAAGGAGTCTTTTGGTTGTTTGGTTTAAGGCTAGACCCCCAGCTGTGTGTGTGAGATCTTCTCAAAGCGCCAATGTGACGGTGTGACAGTGTTAACAGTTTTACAGTTAGGCATATACTGGGACGTCCGCTGCGGCCGGACTGACTATTACAATCAGGCAAGTTCAACGATGCAGGGTATTTTCAGAGGAACAATTCACCGACGGTGGCTAATTATCTGTGTCTGAAATGTATGGAGGCATGCTTCCTGAGGCTGTCGTCAAGAAGTTGCAGAGAAGCGAGGAGAGAGGTGGGGGAGGGGTGGGCATCTCATCTAACCCTTACAGATTTTACCTTTTACCATGCCTAGCACTATGATATGAGAATCTGTCATTATGTGAGAACTATCAGCATTATGACATACTCTGATAAAAAATTTGGGTGGGTCTCCATGTGTCAGAAGCTCTGTCTGTTCAAGGCCAAGTAGCATTCAGTTGGAAAAGTGTATTTGTTTCATCTACAGTGCAGCTGCAACACTACTTACAATGTCCTTACATCCTCCCGCAGATTTATACACATTCATTTTTTATTAGAACACTCCAAATAAATGGTAAAAGGTGAGTAGTGAGGACCACACCTGAGCAACCCAAGGCTTCATTTAAAACATACAACTCGGACCAATATGCTCACTCCTCTGACCAGTACAATCCCCTCCAACCAATCACGGGTCAACTCTGACCAGTACAATCCCCTCCAACCAATCACGGGTCAACTCATCCTATCGCTATTCGGGGTGTCAGACGCCAGCCACAGGGTGGCCCCAGGGTGTCTTTTAACTCACCACTTAACTTTCATTATTTGGTTCTTAAAATGATCTCACCTGGTGTTCCCAGGTGTAACCGGTAGACCCTGCAGCCCGCGAGAACAGGAATTAGAAAACCCTTAACTCAGTACAATCTCACCGCCTGTCCTAGTCATCAACCCAATCTCAGTTCACTCACAATCACACTGGTCCACAGGCCAACTAACGGATCAAGAGCATCCTTCTGTTTGAACTAACACACAACTATTTCACACAGTCAAGTGCCAACTAATCTTGCCTCCGTTTCAGTGCTACCTGTCCAATTAAAATTTTTATTCAACATTCCCTGCATTTCGGGCTTCTTCATTACCAACCAAAAACAGAAAAGGAAGATAAATTTAATTCACGCCAAAGTAGGTCAAGAACCACTACTCTCTGCAGTCAGTGAGGATCACTTCTATGTAAAGAAACCTTAGGCCCATGACCCGACCCGTAAGCTCATTAAAGATCCGACGATGTTGGGGCTCTGGCAGCAGTGCCCCATGGGGCCCCATTGGGCCCCATAATCTTCATCAACAAACTGTCCCCCTAGTACAACTGGACAAAATTAATAACTGCTCATTCACCTGATTGCTAACGTGGGCCCCTCATTGCAGAGCGAGAACCCAAGTCACACCTACCGCCCTCCCCTGACCATAAATATTCAGCAGGAATAACAGGACGTCCTACAGCCTAATGCCGACACAGACCAAAAGCAAGACCCCGCATTTACAACACATTGCTGGTCCAACGGCCTAATATCGACACAGATCAAAAGCAAGACCCCCGCATTTACAACACATTGCTGGTCCGACGGCCTAATATCGACACAGATCAAAAGCAAGACCCCCGCATTTACAACACATTGCTGGTCCGATGGCCTAATGCCGACACAGACCAAAAGCAAGACCCCCACATTTACAACACATTGCTGGTCTGATGGCCTAATGCCGACACAGACCAAAAGCAAGACCCCCGCATTTACAACACATTGCTGGCCGAGTTGGTTCGTACGGCATACTTAATTTGACAAGGACCCAACTTCTGGCACTCGGATTTACCCCTGCTAGTCTTGACTTGTTTCAATTTCCCTTTCTGTCCTAAGTATGTGCACTTCGTCTGGGGAATTTAAACAAAGCACATTCAATGACACTTCCAAAAATATCTGCAGAAACTAAAAATATATAGGCAAAGTCAAACAATTATGCATTAATTCAATGATGAAAAACAATGATTGCCATGGAGTCATACTTAAACCCACAGGTGAATATAGCGTTTGGATTCCTTTCATGTTTGCTCCACATTCTCCACACTGTTAATTCTTAAGGAGGGCTCATATTCGACAGCTTCTTTCATGACCTATAACCCCTGGCATGCCACATGTAGACATGTAGAAACCACAAGACCATTAATGAAGAAACTGGCATATGTGTGGGAGGGGCATCACTAATTGGACGAACTGTTCCTCTGACCATACCCCAGCAGCCCCCCTGCTCTCTTCAGAGGCGGAGCGGCAGAAGAAACGAGCCTATCGGGAGCAAAGGAGTCGGGAAGCGTAGCGGTCGGGCAGATAATGGGGGGCGGGGCACATTTCAGCAGGCTGTCCTGTGTGCGTGTTTGTGTGTGGTGTGGGTGTAGCGCGTGGGGAATGGGCGGGGAGGCCAGCGCCCCCTGTCCCTCCCCCGTGCCGTGCTGGGAGTCGTTACTGCTGGCTGACACCCATCTGCTGGTGGTCGGCCTCCGGCTCCTCCTCGACGTCCGCATGGTACTCCTCGAAGGAGTCATCGTCCATGTCGGGTAAACCCAGGAGCTGGGGAGAGGTGCCAACCAGAACAGAGTCGGTATTAGCACACACCATCACAGGCTTTTTTCATTTCACAGTACAAGTCGAACCCTAAAGAGCCACTAAATAAATCAACCTGCTTCTTCTTGCAGAAGATATCGTCAAAATATCGTCAGAAGATCGGTAAGATCGAGTCGATTTGGCGACCTACTACTCACTTAGCGACCGAGTTTGTTCCTACGGGTAGGTCGTTAAAGCGAATTGGTTGCTAAGCGAGGAGCCGCCCCTTACCGATATTTCAAGCATACTGTTCTGGTAGTGAGTTTGTGTCAATAATGTCCCGGCTGCAGTAGGGCTGGGCGGGTCTCTTTGTCACCCCACGGCTAACACCAGTACGACAAACCCGGTCTGCTTGAAAAAGCATGTGAGGGTGTGTCGCCCTCCCACCCTCCTCAGGCAGCCCTCCTCCTTTTTTTAGAGGACAGTGACCAAACCACCCACTGTTCACAGCTTTCTCTCAAAAACAAATGACAGACAATTCAGCAAAAGCGTCTGGAGGGAAAATCTGTCGAGCGTACACTCAGCACTGGCTGAAAGCCATTATAAAGGGAACCTTGCCCGTTACTCACCGGCCTGAAGGATCTGAGGACCTTGTCCAGGATCTCAAGCAGGGTCTTCTTCCCACAGGAGGAGATGTAGTCCTGGGCCAGCTGGAGGAAGGGCAGGCACTCCTCGCTCTCACTCCACACATGCTGGGTGGAAGCACAGGCCAATCCGCACAAGTTAAACCGACTGCTGCTTACAGCTGGCCAATGGCACAGCAGAGTCACCTAATTGGGTTCGCCCCCTTCCCCCCGAACACAAAGGGCTGACCATGTCGTGCAAAGGCTCCAATGCTGGGAAGACTGCAATGCGCATGTGGTCCACTGTTGGGCCCTAAACCTGCGCAAAAAGATCCCCCTTGGACAAAGGTTTCTTTTTTCAATGAACGTCACACACACACACACACACACACACACACACACAAGATTAGGAAGATGTGGGACAAAACCGTCAACACAGCTTCTAACCAGGTGAACAGTCCAACAGTCCTTTCCCCAATTCCCATTATAATCCACACACACTGAACTAACGTTTTCCCACTAATGTGCAATTAATCACATCACAACATTGCAGTGAGAACCACCATCACTCATTCTTGCCATTTATAGACCCCTCAAAAGAAGAAAAAGGTGGCCTGGCAGAGAGAATTAATAGCTTCTAAGGCTGCTCATCTCTCTGCGGAAATAGACACCAGAAATGATGTATCTAGACAAAATGTTCCACATGACTTTCAAAAGCTGCTCCATATTGCTCCCCCCCCACTCTGGATATATGTCCTGACCTATAAAACACAAATACTGCAATTTGGTCAGAGGCACCCGTCCGAGGGTCTGTTTCATCTCTGCCAACAAAGTGTCAATTGTCCCCTCAGCCTGCTCACTTGACCTACAACCAATGAGGCAATGATACGAGAGGATGGGTTTTAATTTCATGCCGTTGTGTGGTATGAAATGTTTTTTCAGGCGTGATGGTAGAGCTGAGAGAAGTCAGAGGAGGTGCAACTTGGAGGGGTTTTATTTGATTGTATTTTATTTACAGGCCGCTATGAGAATGATTGACGATCCCTGTATAGAGGACTGTATTGAAGTATCTGGGTAGGAGCACGAAGGCACTAATCTGACACAATCCCAGTGTAGCTGCGGCTATACGTTTAATGCGTTTTACTTCCGCCGTCATCCTTTGAAAACAGGCCTAGTTTCAGTCTACGGACAGCAAGAAAAGGAGCCATTCCCCTTGGTCTTGCGGCTGCCCTGCAGGCAATAATAAAAACAGCATTGTCCCTTGGTCTGCGGCTGCCCTGCAGGCAATAATAAAAAGAGCCTTGTCCCTTGGTCTGCGGCTGCCCTGCAGGCAATAATAAAAAGAGCCTTGTCCCTTGGTCTGCTGGCTGCCCTGCAGGCAATAAGAAAAAGAGCCTTGTCCCTTGGTCTGCTGGCTGCCCTGCAGGCAATAAGAAAAAGTGCCTTGTCCCTTGGTCTGCTGGCTGCCCTGCAGGCAATAATAAAAAGAGCCTTGTCCCTTGGTCTGCAGGCTGCCCTGCAGGCAATAAGAAAAAGAGCCTTGTCCCTTGGTCTGCTGGCTGCCCTGTGAAGGCTAAGAAAAAGAGCCTTTTCCCTTGGTTTTGTCAGAGATTTGGACGGCCCATTCTCAGCAGGAATGCTCTGACTCCAGGTCACTCCGAGTAATAAACACACTAATCTCACAATGTCTATACACACCACACCGGCCTGATGCATAACTGTGGGTGGCCAGGTCTTCCGTGTGGCACATCCATTGCAAGACAGGCTTTCAGTCACACTTTCTGGGCTCCTGTCCCAATGAAAGGACAGCAGGGGAAAGCCATTTCCTCTGCAAAGTCTCTCTGGGCAACGGTGCCCAAAATCCTCCAGAACAACCACATAAACCCCATAAACACCAAGCACAGGAGACGGGGAGTACAACAGGGGCAGTGACAGGAATAGAGGTCCTACTGTGAAAAGCTCATTAAACGTCCGAGAGGTGAAACCGATTTAGCATATTCCTCCCCTCCCAGCTACCTCTGGCCGCAATGCAACACACAGTCCGTTTGTCTCGTCCGGGTGGAGGGTGGGTCAGACTCCCCAGCCTCCGCTGGAGCTCATGCGTGCTTCTGAATCAAGTATTGATCCAGGTCCGGTAACTGGAACTCCGCCATGACGGAGTTATTTTTGGGCCGCGGTCTCTGCCCTGGGGAAGGGAGGCGATGCAGGCTAACGCGGGTGCGACAGGAGAGTGTGACAGGGCCACCCAAGGCCCTCCGTCTGCCAAAGCATGGCTGCAGGTCGGGTGGGATGATGCACGTGGTACCCTTCTGATCTTTATGTGTTCTTTTTAGGTCCAAATTCTCTACACAGGGGCACTCAACCCTGGTCCTCACAGGCCACAGGATCTGTGGGTTTTTAAGCTACATTTCAATCTGATTTTACGGACAATGTGAAAGGTGTAAAAAGACTAGGCAAGCACTGCGACCCACAAGGCCCAGGACTGAGTACCTCTGCTCTACAGCGCCATTCTTCTACCCCAACATGGAGTGAAATCTGCTGAAACCCAGCAACATTCACCTCCAGCTCACGGCTCAGTGCCTCCACATCACACAGCTGCAGACTGTGCTCTAGTGGCCAAGCAAACCTGCTGACATGGAGGAGATGGCTATGCTGAGGGTCGGGTTACCGGGGGTGAGGGAGGGGGGGGAGCAGGAAGGTACATACAGATAAAACCTTAAAAACTCTGCTCTTTCTTTTGTCGGGTCAAAATCCCCACAACGACTTCCAAAGGTAGGAAAAAATAACAGACGTAGCTATGCCGACAGCTGGTTTCTGGCTCATTCTGTGTCCCCTGCAGAATTCTGACATTCTCGGTGGGCCAAACACAGGCGTAAATTCTGTCAGAACAGGAAACCGAGCTGCACACCGAGGTCCCATACACAGGCATTCTGAAAATAGCCCAAAATAAAGATAAATGCCTGTCATTGCACATTGATAGGGGAGGGCAGGCAACTCACCGAGTGAAAATTTCTGCAGTCTTATTTTCACAGCTGAGAGGCCAAGAGACCATGGCACCCAGCCACCCATAAAATACGCCCAATTTAGATTTCCGCCATAAATGTATAATCGGGTATTTTTGAATATAGCTGTGAGCACTGATGAGCTCAGTGAGAAATACTGCATAATTAATTATGATGCCAACGACACTCTAGTGCTGACACTTTGCATTGTCTTCCTTTAGGCCAACAAGTTAGGAAATGGATCTTATGGCACCCATCTCCCACGCCCTTCTGTTGACAGAAAGCATGTATGAAGAAAAAATTTAAAATATTTAAATAAATATCAACGTAAATTTAAAATGTTTAAAATGTTTAAAATTTAAAATGTTTTTTATATATTTATTAATATATATTTATATATATTTCGTACTGGAGACTAATTTTTTTTTTTTTTTGCAATAGATCATATTTATCCAAAGATTCTTTGAGTGCACCAAAATGCGGTCTATGTATGACATCATTGCATTCGCCATAAAGCAATGCATCCGTTCGGGGATCTTATTGGACCCTAATCTAAGCCAGGCACGTTAACACCTCTTACCATGACACACACGTACACAAATACCCATTCTCTCTCTCGCGCTCACACACACACACACACACACACACACACACACACACACTCACACTCACACTCACACTCACACTCACACTCACACGCGCGCACGCACGCGCACACACACACGCGCACACACGCACGCACGCGCACACACCCTGTTATGTCATACTTACAAAATTGTCAGCACCGCCATTCATATTATCTGGACACAGAACGTAGAACGAAATCCCGGGTTCTGCGTAGAAATCCAATCGTCTCTCGTCGACCTCTTCCGCAAATATAAGATCAAATGGGTTGCCGGAGCACCATTTTTCTGCTATGTCAACCAGTTGCTTGAATTCCATCCTTTGTCAGCTGTTTTAAGCACCTGAGTGGACGAAGCGGAGCCGCAGCACCGGTACTATCTTAAACGCACCCTAGATGACGTTCAACACAGGATCAGTTAATAGAGCTCCGGAGCTCTAGCACTTCGTCTGCATTTTGAATCAGAAAATCAGTTGTTGGCAGTGTCGCACATTGATCTCACCACTGCGTTTTCTTTCCTTAAACTGTTACAAGCAGGATGCTCCTCGCTGAGTCGCTGGGTATCACACACGCATAGATCACTGATTTGCAACGTAACGTCCTTCTCCTAACGCGATGACGAAGGGCTAAAAACACTGTCCAATCGGAAACATGAGATTGTGTGGCGGCGACAACTGGCAACAACCTTATTTTCGCATTTTAAATGAAGCTGGCGGCGAACGGCTAAGCGAAATGTAACGAATGCAAACACGTGCGACGTTCGGAATAGTGTCTTTATTAGATTCCAGGTTCGTTTTTGAATGTCGTGTGTAATAATACATACCACTGAAACAAATAAAATATTTGAATTTAAGTACAAATGAGGAACCAATGATAGTTTATTATTTGCATTCTAACCTTTGAATGTAAAGAATGCATTCTGAACGGGCCCTTAATGTTACAACATGATTCTAAAAATACAGAATCGCGTCAGTAACAAACATACGGTCGCACAGTCTGGACCAAGCCCATTGTATCATTTTTACTCTATTTTATAATGTACGGGCGTTACTCCCCAACTCCCCAACTGATATTCGTGAACTGATATTTAGTTGCTGCAACCGCACAATATTTTGCATGCGATAATGTCCACGAGGGGTCATTCAAGTTTACTGCATCTGCGTTAAAGGAGCACTCTAGAAATTTCTCCCAAGATGCAGATATCGCGAACAAGTTTACGACACGATGTGTAGTATGCAACCTTATAAAATGATTTTGCGAAGGGCTTGAACAGAATGGGATACTGTTGCAATTTTTACACCATAAAAAGCAGTTCCCCCATGTGACTTGTCCTTTGCAATGATAAATAAAAGCTGCTTTAATGGGACAGGATTAACCTACTTGGAAAACAGACTCCTCCTGCCTACATACAATACAAATAAATACTTAAAGTAACAGCAATAGGAACAATGTGTAGCAGTAGCAGTCTATATTATATCCAAACATAAAAAAACAAACTATGTAATCATTGTCCGAGACTGTAAATATTTAATATTTAAATGGTACTGATGAAAATACAAAGTGCCATCATTTCAGGGGCTTTGTGGGTGTTGGGTAAAATTCAGTACAATTCAATACCTAGGCGTTAGCCGATCAAGAGTAATAATACCTTATCCGACTTTTATTGTATTTCTAATGAGTTATTATTTTAGAAAAGATTAGTGTAGTGGTTGGAGTTAACATCCAGTTTAAATCCGACTGCTGTTGTGAGTACGCACAAGGAACTTGACCCAGATTGCTGTAGAAACTGTCCAGCTGGATAAATGTAACATCGCAAAACCTGTAAGATATTGTGTGTGTGTGTGTGTGTGTGTGTGTGTGTGTGGGAGGAGGAAAGAGTAGCAGATACGCAAATAATTATATGTAGTCATGGATTAAGTTTTTACATTACTTTGGAGATTAGTTTATTCAAGGCATACAATTCAAGAAGCTGGATTTTTATTTTATTTTATTGCGTTTCGAGTAAAGTACATGGCTTAGGGTACAACAGCAGGGCCTCCTCTTGGACGTCAACGGGCAACTCTCTGGTCTGAGGTCAAACACTGTCAACCAGTCTTCAGTTTGCAGCCATTGGTTAAACCAATACCAAAACACCCACTGAGTATGCCCGTGGAGCTCCCAGATGCCGTTTGCATTCAGCATCATCACATTACACCTGTTGCCTAGTGATAGACAACCCAACTCGGTCATGCCATATACGTTAATTAATATTTTAATTAATAGTATTTTAATGTTGTGGCAACTGTTAAAATCAGGATGTTATTGCATAAAAAGTCACAAAGGGTCGGTACCACTACCACCCACAAGGGGCAGCCAAGGGATTTCTGCAGGGATTTCAATTAATAATTTTTCTTGGAGGGATACTGTTTGTATGTTTACGAGATCATTGTGCTATAGCCGACGCAGACGGGGACCAGATTGTCGGACCAATTTCTGTGAACAATCTGAACCGTTTAACATGGGATTGTGTGCCATGGGACACCGTTCATGCTGTGTTTAAGTTTAACTATTTAACTTTAAGTGACTATTGTGTCATTGTAAGATTTCTGTTTGTCTCTATATTTTATTTGCGTAACTAAGGTTGTAACTGTCATATTTAATCGCACGTAACTTCTATTATTAGTTAATATATTTGGATCCGGATGTGGTTATTATGTTAATTGGTCAATTAACTTGGTTTCGGTGGGCTCTCTGCCCAAGCCATTTAATGGCTCCCAGTAAGTTAGTTTTCAGCTTGGCGTTTTAAACAGGTTAGATCATTTTGCTGGGCACTTTCAATAGAAAGTAGATCCAGTCTGCGCCGGCTCTATTCGGCCGACCTCATGCTCGTCCCACATTTCTACGCTTGACGCCACCACTCCTAACCACCCCAGCTTCCCGGCGTTCACTCCGCATTAATTGCCCTTGTGCACTTCAAAGGGCCATTTGTGCATGGGGCGGTGCATGAACGCTGCGAAACGTCCAGTCAAAAAACATGCGACTGAGATCTAATTGCGAGAGCCACTAAGAACCCATGCCTGCCTTGTATGTTCCACCGATGATGGGCCAATGGCGGTGCTTGAGTAACTCTGTCCTTTGTGAAAGATTTCCTGTGCGTGTCTGAGCAGGGCTCACAGCTGTTTGGTTTGGCACCACGGGACACCCTCTTCCCCATCTGCACCATGCACTGCGTTGTCTTCCTGGGCCACCTATGTCATTGCCTGCCACCTACAATACATTTGGGCTATTAATATCACCAGCAAGTTTAAAGGGCCCAACAAGCACGGGTATGCGATGATGTAAACCACCTCAGATCCGTCATCAGCTGTCCAATGCTACCTTTATGTCCGGAGCCTCTGGGGCGTTCAGCAACCGCTTACGCCCTTCCTGATCAGACAAGCACAGGAGGCACTGAATGCCCAGCCATTTGCCGTGTTTGTGACAATCGCCTTCCTGATGAGCTGTTTTGGCGCCAGATCCGTGTGACCGGTGGAGCTGTTATAGCATATAGGTTCCTGACCCGCTATCCGGTACGGTTGTCTGTTCTCCAGTTTCCAAGTCACTTCGAACGTCACAAATTTTCCTCTGCAGAAAGCACGTGTAAATTAAAATCCCGAGAGATAGCGCCACGGTGAACACCTGAACAACGGCCTTTCGAAACATGCTTGGACATTATAATCCTACGGGGCAGAGGATTTCTAAGATATCCTTTCATTGACGCTCACTATCCTTTATACTTCAAAATACTACACTGTGGTTCCCACAGCTAGCTATCAGTAACAGCTCCCTATCTTCAGCCATTGATCAAGATTGAACTGACTGCAAGGGCATTCAGGTGCGTTGGATTGTGCACAAGCTCCCTGATGATCACAGACAGAAGGAAATAGGGTATCGATGGTGCTTATACTCAAGCAAAAGCAACTTCCGTCAAGCAACAATACTTTTACTGTCATGGCGGTTTATTTTTATTCCTGAACAGAAACCTGCACCAAGCATTTACCGTATTCAAGCCAAGTACAAATGCAACACGGGACTAGAGATGGCAAATAACCCCTTCCTCTTTCTTTTCCCACAAACACATGAAAATACACTCTATTACCACCTGTGTTTGTTACAGTCTTTTTTTTTATATAGAGAGAGAGAGAGAGAGAGAGAGAGAGAGAGAGAGAGAGAGAGAGAGAGAGAGAAACAGACTCCCTTACAAAATCAAGATCTTTATCATCCTCATGAAAGAGACGAATGAGAAAGGAGTCATCTTCAAACTTCTTAATTTCTATTGCTTCTCAGGGCAGCAGATAGACAGATAAAGTCTAACATGTCTAACAGTACGTTCTGTAGGTTTAATCTTGATTTTAAAAAAATGTCTGCTAAGAAGAAACGATGTCTTGTATTAGTCAAATCTAAATGTTAGTATCTATAATAAGTAAAGTTCAGCCCAGAAAACAAAACTCAGGAGAAAATAGTCAAATGGAACCAAGGGCAAGGCTCTTCTTTTAAAAGCGGCAGGGGAAAGGTCGTCCAGAATCAACTTCAAACTTATATTTAATGATATACGACATACATATAATCACCAAAATAACAAAAAAAAAAACAAAAAAAAAAAAACAAGTGTTCCGTCTTTTCCCTAATAATGAGGGGAAACTGCTGCAAAAGGTACTAAATATACGCCCTCGAGTGAGAGTAATGGTCAACAAGTGTGACCACACCGCAGTTTTTGTAGGTTAAGGTGGCGCTGAAGCGTAAATACTCCGCTGACTCACGGAGACATGCAGAGATTTTTGGCTGATGGTGAAGCTCCACTTACCCATACTCACCAACACAAGTCTACACCATAAAACTAGGATTCCGTATTTTATAAATATCAATTGGAAATTGCTACATAAATAGGAAAAAATTATACGTCCCTAATACCCCATTATCAGTGTGCGTTACATCATTATGACGCCAGAGACCACGAACCATCTCTCACTCAGTCACCTGCGTTGAAAATTTTACTTAAAACTCTGCATTGAATTACGGGCCAGGAAGCGAAAACACAACTGAAAGCAAAAAAAAAAAAAAAAAAAATAAAATAAATGTATGGTGTTTTCAGGGGACTGGATTTGGTAGGCTACTTAATGTAATTAAAATAAGAAAATATTAAAGTATGATGGACATAAAACTGAGCCTATTTTTCCTCAATTTCCTTCAAAATGATGATCAATGTAGGCTGTTTGTTGCTCCCGTTTTTTCATAAAAAAACTATTTATAAAATTCTAGTTGTTTATTATGTATAATAATGGGTTTTGCGTTTAATCAACAAAGGCAATATATTTTTAATTATAGGAAATACAAAATCATGAACCCAAAATGACATAATAAAAGCTAGTTACGCTTCGTGTTAATTATTTAATCAAATAAACAAATACGTCGTGGAGAAATCTTTCTTCAGAAGGGGGCGGGCAAGGCCGAACACTTATCATGTTTCGGTTTTACCAGAGACAGCTGCTCTCGGAAGGCGGACGCTCGGCGGAGGGACACCCGGGCGGAATTGAACAAGCCCGTTTTTGTCCGTTTAGTCCGTTTTTTGGATTCACAATTTATTTTTTCCGCTGACGGTGTCGTAATTCCTAAATATGTCAATTTTCTCATACCGCTAATCAACGGCGCCAAGGGTCTGGCTGAGCGAATGCAGACGAATCAGTCTGCATTCGTCTGCATTCACTGTAGCGCAGAAGAATTGCATTGTTCGGACGATTATTCGGAGTAAAAATAATATAACAGTAAAGGTAATTCTAAGCCATCCGAAATGGACAGTTTAGAAAAGGGAAACAAATCAGACGAGGAGGAAGTGGATCCAAGAATTCAGGTAAAAGAAACCCAAACATTAAAATGAAATGGGAGGAACGTATTAAGAATATACGCGGTTATCGCGTCGTAATATTGTAAAATAGTTCTAGGCGTAGTCCCTTTTGTATCACTAAACTGGCTCTAAAATTCCATGTTACAGAAATTATGACCGTTTTTAGATGTGCGAAGGTTATCTGACAGCAGAATGACCTGTAGCGGGACTGTTCCAGCTGAATTTCTGAGTGAGAGACACTTTGGTAGCGGGTAAAACGACCCACACCGCCATTTCAAAAGTTAAGTTTAGGACAGACGGGTTTAAGTGTGGTCAGTAAATATACCCAGTCTTCTGTAAAGTACACAATGTGTATATATATACGTATACGTATACGTATACATATACATATACATATGTGTGCGTGTGTGTATGTATATGTATGAACTTGGGGCCCTTGTTAGAGGGTAAAAGTTTCCTGAAACATTTTCAGTGTGCCTAATATGGAAAAAAAAATTCCGGGCTTAATCTTAATCTGGTTTAATGAGCTCCAGATGTTGTCTTCTTCGCTGGGTGTAACATAACTTTCCTCTTTTTTTATTTACCCCTTTCCCGTTTTCCCTCCTGCCTCAAATAGGGGGAACTAGAGAAACTGAATCAATCCACAGATGACATCAATCGATGGGAGATGGAGCTTGAGGTATGCCCATGTACAATCTTATTTTTGTCGGGTTTTTATTTATTTTAACGGTCGAGAAGGGGACTACTTGCTCTGGGAATTTTTAAATAGCAGAGCCCTGAGGCCACCTTTGGCCATAGGGCAGAAAAGTTGGGGAGAAGTAGCAAATTAAATCAGCTGTTTGTGCACACCTTGTTTTGACACTTTGAATTGTTTTGTGAATTTTTGGCAGGAGTAATATTTAAAAAGCTATGCTACTTATGAGGTTATCCTGTTCTTGTAAATGACTTGCATTGTACTGGTTCATCATTTTATATAAAGATCCTACTTTATTAACATGTCTCAGAATGAAACTCACTACTTACAGGGCAGTAGGCCCCAGACCTCTGTGTCTGCTGTGCCGTGACGGCTTCAGAAATAGCACTCTAATGGATTTACACGTTGAACAGCGGGAGAGGGGATTTTCTATTAAAACATGATCTTCGGTGCTACAATGCGATGTGGGACAGAAGGCGAGCTCAGCGGGCCTAGGGCTGCTAAACCTGGCAATCATTGCGAATTCTTGGTTCTTTTTTTCGTTTCTCCTCACTCAGTTTGAACTCTCGGACATTTCTGGTTTGCATGTTTTAAAAAAAGATTTCAATAGAGGAAATTGGTACGTTTCCAATCCGACCATAGTTCTGAAAGCTGGATCTTCTAGTCGTTCATTTTGCCCTTTAGCACCGGCAATGACCTGCACGTTTCTGTGGAACTGGATTGGCGTGATCTCTGGATACACTTTTTGTTTTATTGAGAGGAGGGGAGGTCACATGATCGGTCAGCGAGTGCTTAAGATGTAGCCTGTGCTCTTTATTTAGGCTGCCTTGTGGTTATGCATTCATCGGTAAGAGGAATCATGCCAGCTTCTACTTGAGCGGACTTGACTTGACAGCCCTTAATGCTCCCCGCTTGATTGATTAATTGCTTTTCCTGAATATGTACACATGTCATCTATATTTTTCTGCCGTATATGGAAAAAATAAGAATCAGATTTTTTTTTTTTAAGACCTCTGTTAGAACTTGCTGAACCAAACCAGAATAGTGAAATGTTACTCTTTGATTCTAGTCATCTGCAACACTGATACTCGTAGAATGAGTATCATTTTCCACGGGCACTCCACAGGAATATCATTCTTCGTTAGTGGCGGAAGACATTTTGCCTGTCTGTATGTTGGGATCCCACAACATTTGCACCGTCTGTTTCCCTCTGAATTAATTGCAGTCTACTGGTGCAGTTGTTGACATGACGAAGATGGTGATCTATGAGTGTTTAAAATAGGTGTGTGTTCTGCTGAGAGGTGTGGTGCGGCAAGAGCCGCCACTCTACGTGACTCAAGTGAGAGTGTGAGATGGGGGAGGGTGAGAGGAGCGAGAGAACTGAGGGGTGGGGGGGAGGGTACGAGATGACTGACTGGGCCCATCCTTCATCAGCGGCGCTTGGAAACTGCTGAGGAACGCTTTCTCTGAGCTCCAGTGTGTTTTCAGGCCCGCAGAATGCATCCCTATTGGCTGCGTGAAGAAGCAGGATGCAGGGTGTCACAGGAAGTTCCTGTCCCTTGTACGCTCGTGTCCATTCGCGGCCTAGTTGTGTGGCAGGATATTGTTGTCACACGCCTTGGATTGATATAACAACTCAGCTCTATTAACTATTTTAATCAGACCGGACGAGAGATTTCATTGTCTAAATTTAGACATGCGGACATAGCACTTGAATACACTTACCTCCAATGTCCGTAGACTTTGCACTTCCTGCGATGTATGTCAAAAACCTTCTAGATATTCCAGTAATGCATTTTCCATTACAACAGGCAGTCATATTCCTGCTATTCAGACAGCTGGTTTAATGAATCCTTTGCATATTGTCCTCGGGTATGCTCTTGGGTCGACATTTGTGGTAGCAGACGGCTTAAAACGCATCGCCTCTGCGATATGGAATATCGCCTCAGTGAAGGAGTCCTCCCTGACCTCTTGCTTATTTCTGTCTGCGTACAACTTGGCGTTGGTGCCCCGCTAACTTGATAATATAGAAATCTATTTAGGGGACTGCGCTCTCTTTCAAAAGGCACATAAAGCTCGCCTATTTCCCCCCGGTACTTTCTTAATTGAAGAATGGTGGAGAGGAGAGGTGAGGTGTGGAATGGCTGAGCCGAACGCCGATGTTTTGCCCACAGGACGGCAGGCAGAGGTTTCGCGCAGTGCTGGTGGAGGCCACTGTCAAACTGGACGAGCTGGTGAAGAAGATCGGGAAGGCGGTGGAGGAGTCTAAGCCCTACTGGGAGGCCCGAAGGGCGGCACGGCAGGTGAGGAAACGCCCCCCCCCCCCCTCCTGCATGTGTGCCCTGATGGCAACAATTCTGCAGGCTGTTGCTTGGCATGGCACGGTGTGTGTAAACGCGTTATGCCCCATGGACGTGTGTGGACGCTTGTGAATGCGAGTGAAATTTATGGCAGTGCTTACGATAAGGCCCATCACAGCAGGGAGAGGCCCCTGACATTATCTCTGCCCCTTCGGTACAGATCGGGCAACGCTCTGGTATTATCCCGGGTTAGCACGCGGCGGGCTAATTCAGCCTGGGCCAAACAGCCCGGCTACCGCTTTAACTCTGGCAGGGCTTCCAGGTCGCTTCTGCCTCCGCTTCACTTCCTCATTCTGCAAAGCCAGATGAGACACTCGGGCCTGGGGAAGCATGCTGCTGCTAAGTCACGCATGAGTGGGGAGTGGTGGGGGGATACTTTTTGTTTCTCTTTTCCTTGTTTTGGCTCAGGCGCTAATCGGTACGTCTCTCGCTCTCTCTAGCAGAGGAACGGAGCGAGAGGGGTCTCTCAAACGAGCAACTAAAATGAACGTTATTACTTCTTCCTCTGGGGGTCCAGAGGGGAAATTGAAAACCACATTGTTTTACCTCTTTGGCATTGACAGGGTGCTTTATGAATTATGAAAGACCCAGCGTGATTCAAAATGAACGTAAGGGCGAGAGAAGTGTTGTCCTGTGTGTGTTGTTGTGAAGGGGAAATTTTTTTTACTGTTTTGTATGCAAACGCTTGCGAGTCTCCAGGGAACAATTGCTGTAACAGGAAGGGAGGTGCTCTACTGGTGAGGCTTTCCCCCTTGTTTGATGACTGAGTCGCGGGATGACTGAGTAAATGGGAAAGTATCTTTCACCCAGAGTTGCCCCTCTACTCCGGCCGTTTGTTTGACAATGAGTTCGGCCTCAGGTCTGGACACGTGCGTTTGTAGCCCTACGTAAATACCCTCTTCTCAGTGTTTAAACCAGAGGACACGAGTGCTGCTTTATTACTCTCACATTATAACCCTTCCTCACTTGCTGTCTCCACGGTAGCAATGCTAGAATGCCAAATATGTATTTAACCTCTGATAAACCGGGTGAGAAGGATTTTTCTCGTTGATAAACAGGTTCTTCCTCTGTAGAACCTGAACCGGGTTTCAACATCTGAGAGAAAGTAGGTCGCAGAAAAAGTTTAGGGACCACCAGGGGCCCCTTTTCGTTCCTCGATCTTTTGAGGCCCGAGTTCTGCCTGGACTGCTGTTTCATCAAATATGCATCACGGCTGCAGATTTGTCTCCCTGGCGGTGGATCGAACTAGGTCAGAGCGTTTAAGGTCTACCTTGCAGTTGGGAGCGGGCGTTCTCATCCGTACGCAATGGTGCTTCACGGCCACTCCTAATTCAAAGTGACTTGCTTGTCCACCTTGGCAGAATAAAAAAGATGTAGCTTAACCTAATAAACTGTATATCACTAGTAGCCGGCGGAGGTGTGGTTTGGGGTGTGACGCTGATGCCATGTGACGGGGATGCAGCCCCCCCCAGGTTCACAGCATCAGTTTCAACTTGACTCACAATTTGAATCACAGGAAGCCTAGTGCTTTCGTAACCTTTGAAAACCTTGGAAACTCGTTGCCAGGGCTGGGCTGAAGTGGTCACTCCGGCCCGTAGCAATGACCCCCTGGGCCGAGGATGTGAGAGGGCTGCTTTTGGCCTGGCCAGGGAAGTTGCGTAACTGCTTTAGTAAGTGTCGCCAGGCCCCATTAGTCACCGCTGCTGCTGGGGAATGACCGGAGATGAATGAAGGAGGCCGGGCGTGACGCTGGACTGGACCAGAAGCTGGACCAAAAAGCTTCACTTTGGCCCGAATCAGGAATCTGAGAGTGTAAAAGTAGCACGCACTGAAACGTGTCTAAACGAGGTATTGGAATGCGTGAGTGCGTATTCCTGAAAAAAACAAAACTTTCACACATACTGTCACAGTCGTGGCTCGGGGAATAATTAGTTTTACGCTGTTTACAGCGCGCTGAATAATTTAAACCTGTGTTGTGCGTATTTTACAGATTGGATCACCGGTACTATTTTAATCCGATAGTGAAACCACTGCTGATTTTCCGGTGTACTAGGTACATTTTCAGCCATCGTTGTTGAAGTTAGCAGCAGACACAGACAATGCTGAGTTCCGTACGTCCTCTGAAACGCGGGGGAAGGTTCCACACGTCCTCTGAAACACGGGGGAAGGTTCCACACGTCCTCTGAAACGCGGGGGAAGGTTCCACACGTCCTCTGAAACGCGGGGGAAGGTTCCA
>JAOYSI010050541.1:46621-61044 GCA_025775065.1 Hiodon alosoides | reverse complement strand
AGTGTTGTTGTTATTTGTGTTGTTTAGTTAACGTGTCTGTTCTGAGTTTGTTTAGTTAAGGTTTGTTGCCCTCACCGTGAACGGGTTTGTCTGTGCCGGTGAGGGCTCTCTCTGTGTTTCGTGTATGAGTTCAGTTCTTTCCGCTGCCAGCTCTGTCTTTGTCAAGACGGTCGTAAAGCGCATGTGTGAAATAAAGAGTACGTCTTCTTTTTAAAGCGGTGTCTGAATCTATGCTTGAACCCAGCAGAGTAGTAGCACTCCGACAAAACGCTACAACATTATAAATCTACTGGTTTGGTTTTATAATTGTTTATAATTTATTAAAATAAAACGATGTGCAACAGAAGCATGTCGCTGCTAAACCAAGAGTCTCATGAAATTCGGACATTTCTCTGCCTTTTTGGTAGTATTAAATTCGGACAGTGTCCACGTTCAGCAGAGAAGTACGTCTAATCTGCGATACTTCCAGAGTTTCCGTTCAGAGGGAGTGGCAAGACTTTTCAAGATGGCGACGACCACAGACAGTTGCACTGTCGGGTTGACAAGCTCGAAGAAACATCTCGGGATCCCCGAGGCTATATTTGTGGTGAATAAATGAACGAAACAACTTTCTCAGTTATTGACTATAAGGGACAGGGCGAATTGAGGAGCAATGTGCTCACATAGAACTGCAACAAACGACCTAGCCGTGCACATCCTTTTAAGGTAGCCTGCGTTATAGTAGACGGCGTCTCTGCTTTGATTTCCGCGACCGTGGAATCCAGCCCAATTGTATGTAATGTGGCTACCATCGACATGTCAAATTTACAGCACACGATTGACGTTTAATAGAATTAATAACAAAGTATTTTTCCTTAAATTGTAGAAATAATATATATTATTTATTTGTTTATTTAATTCTGGCAAGCCAAACTGGCTCACAAAAGTTGAAAATGAACGTGTATCGTTTAAATTGTTTTCTTTTGCGTATTAGCCTTTTAGAACTACACCTCTTATCTCCCAATCAATATTCCATTTCAGATCCAAATATTTAAACTAAACGTGTAATGACGATATGGCGTGTCGTTATCTCCGTAGGGTCCGAATCGTTCATTATGTGGTTTGTCATAAGCTATGCAAGTCCTGAATAATTTGATTGTAATTGGCTATATTGCCATCAGCGTTAAATGTTAAGCATTTATATAACTAATCGCTTGTAAACCAACATTCAGATCATAAGCAGGCAAACATGATTCAAAATAATTCGAAATTAAACAATAAGCAAGCTAACCATTTAGTTTATTCTCCTAAATTTCTAATGAAATGAAACTACATTTTATTAAGCATTACATACTTGCCATCTTCTGCTAACCGTTTACACACTTGTTCCTTTGCTGCACAAATGTAAAGGGTTGTTAATGTTGGTGATGCGGTGAGTATTGACACTGTCTCTGCAGTTGACATGTCTTGCTGATACTCTGGGCCTCTCCCAGGAGGATGTGGACTCCTTCATGAAGCTGCCAGGCAACGAGAGGGCGGACTCCGTGTTGAGGAAACTGGACGAGCAGTACCAGAAGTACAAGTACATGGAGCTCAACCTGGCCAAGAAGAAGCTGAGGTGCTCCTCGTCCCTGACTAACCCTAACCCTCGTCCCTGACTAACCCTAACCCTGAGGTGATCCTCATCCCTGACTAACCCTAACTCTAACACTCGTCCCTGACCAACCCTAACCCTAACCCTCGTCCCTGACTAACCCTAACCCTGAGGTGATCCTCGTCCCTGACTAACCCTAACCCTCGTCCCTGACTAACTCTAACCCTGAGGTGATCCTCGTCCCTGACTAACCCTAACCCTTGTCCCTGACTAACCCTAACCCTGAGGTGATCCTCGTCCCTGACTAACCCTAACCCTAATCCACGCACCTGACTAACCCTAACCCACGTCCCCAACTAACCCTAACCCTGGCGCCTGACTAACCCTAACCCACGCGCCTGACTAACCCTAACCCACGCGCCTGACTAACCCTAACCCACGTGCCTGACTAACCCTAACCCACGTGCCTGACTAACCCTAACCCATTGGCCTGACTAACCCTAACCCATGGGCCTGACTAACCCTAACCCACGCACCTGACTTGTGTTTGTGTACCTTCAGGGATCAGACAACTGAGAGCCCTGCTTTAATTAATCCCGCTGTTTTTAGACAGAGTAATATGATATTCGCACAGGAAGTCTTATCAGCAAGCAGAATCTGTCTGGACAAGCTGGGATGTGATTTGTGCAGACCCAGCGTGTAGCAGTTCTGCGGCCCACAGCAGGCAGCGGAGGGTAATTCAGGGCTGATATTGATGATGTGACTTGCTCTGATCCTTTCAGATTAAAAAGCCAGATCCCACAGATCAAGCAAACGCTAGAAATCTTGAAACACATGCAGAAGAAAAAGGTATCGTCACAGCTGGCTGCCTCTAAAGCTAATCCCCATTCTTCGCTCCCATGTTCCTTCATGCCAATCCCCTTTCTGCGCTCCCGTGTTCCTTCATGCCAATCCCCTTTCTGCGCTCCCATGTTCCTTCATGCCAATCCCCTTTCTGCGCTCCCGTGTTCCTTCAGGCTAATCCCCTTTCTGCGCTCCCGTGTTCCTTCATGCTAATCCCCTTTCTGTGCTCCCGTGTTCTCTCTCCTTCTCTCCTTTATTCAGTCAGTGGCAGGCCTTTATATGTCTCACCCTGTGTTGCTTCTCCATCTTCTCAGAATACAACTGACCTTCTGGAGACACACTTCCTGTTAGCAGACAATGTGTACTGCAAGGCCTCGGTGCCACCCACTGAAAAAGTTTGCCTTTGGCTTGGGGTAAGTTGGGCCTAAACAGTTTGACAGATCTTTTGTAGGAATTATGGGTTGCTGTTTTTTGTGGGGAGCCAGTTGGTTCAGAAGTTATCTCAGGGGTGAATTTACCTGCTTAGTCTGCTTTTAATGATGCTACTGTGGATAGCTAGCTTAGCTAAAGTTAGAGAAATGTTTCTACTAGGAGGGTGGAAAATGCAAGTCAGTGAAGAGTAAGTCCATGCTTTCTGTTCCACTGTGTTCTAAATTGTGCAGATTTCTTACACGTTGTTCCACAGTCTTTTGTATTGTGTTGCCCAGGCAAATATAATGCTGGAGTACAATATTGATGAAGCACAGTCCCTGCTGGAGAAGAACGTGTCCACGGCCTCCCGAAACCTGCACTCCCTGGAGGAAGACCTGGACTTCCTGCGAGACCAGTTCACCACAACAGAAGTCAGTATCCTTCCCTCAGAGGCCAGACTCTGAGTCGCAGATCTCCCGCTGTTACCCTACACATGTCAGTGGTTACGCTGACCTCTGTCACTCTGTGTCATGGCCAGATGGAACAATAGGAGGGGGATATGTTAATAACAGATCAGTGTCTGTCTGTCTGTGTGTGTGTGTGTGTGAGAGAGAGATTGTCATGGCTGTGTTTGTGTAGCTCAGATGACCGAAATGGTCTGGTCAGGGTAAAATGGCCTTAAGGTTAGTGTATTGAGATGAACCCTACTGCAAGGTGTCAACAGAACCAAAAGCGACACATGTCCTTAATGGGCGCCCCAGACATGGCTCGTGTCTACAACTGGGATGTCAAAAAGAGAAGTGTGGGCGGTTCCTCCAAAATGGCTGAGCAGTCTTAAGGCTTCGCAATGGCTGTCCCCTGGGCCCACTGCTGTCTGTCCAGTTTTATTGTCCTTTTAAACATTTTTATTTTCCTTGAAGAAGGAAAGAGTCTGGGCTCCACGTCTTCTTCCTCCTGTGCCAGTTTGTTAAACAGGAAATGGTGGAGAAGACATCAGTACAGACTTGGGGGGGGTGGACTGGACTAGGCTGGAAGTGGCCTCCCCAGGGTTTTCCGGGTGTCTTGTATTTATTTGTGATATTATTTCAGTGATTACTGGAGAGTAAAAATTTAAAACAAGGTTAACAAGGGACAACATTTGTATAAATAATGTCTGTCTTCATTTTTGTGTGAGTTTTTCTGCTCATGGAATTTGCTGGAGTAGAGGGTGTACCATTTGAGCACATAATGACTGCCTTTCACTGTCTGTGTGTATGGTTTGGTCCAGATGCTGAGGCCATAACGGACACTACGGATTGGTCAGATACTGACCTGAGGCGTAGAGAATGCAGAGGAAAAGTCTTTCCCTTGGAACACAACCGTGATCAATATAATACTGAAATGCTTTAGACATAAAAGATCCTGTTACATAACCATCAGTGAGTATGTACCCACATACTCAGTGATCAGTTTAATAGGTACATCATCCGTTCACCAAAATAGATCACTCTGACAGACAGGGAGTCACATGGCTGTGCCTTGCTATACAAAACAGGCAGACAGGCATCCAATTACTATTTGTTAAAACGTTAGAATGGGCAACGTGAGTGACCTAAGCAACTTTGAGCGTGATGAGATTGTCGTGCTGTCTCAAACTTTTCACATGCGACAGTCTAGGGTTTACCCAGAATGGTGCGACAAACGAGACACCCAGTCAGCAGCAATACTGCGGGCAAAAACAGATCTGTGATTAGAGGTCAAAGGAGAATGGGAAGAATCGTGCAGGGGCAGGCCATGAACGGCAGATGGCAGCACAGTACAACAGAGGGGTGCATCACAGCATCTCAGAACGCACAACTCATCGCTCCGTGTCATGGTTCGGCTGTTGGAGTAGACGCCCACACCAGGTTCCTCTCCTATCAGCTAAACACGTGAAGCAACTCCAGTGGGCCTGTCACATGGATACTTCCAGCAGGATAATGAGACATGTCACAGAGCACATATTGCCTCAGAATGGTCCAAGAACATGACAACCAGTTCAGTTTACTTGAGTGGCCTGTGCAGTCCCAAGACCTCACCCCAGTAGCATCTTTGGGATGAGATGGACCGTGTCCACCTCTGATATAATACAGCTGAAAATAGTCTACACTTCTCTAATTGTTTAGGCAGATTTGATTGAAAGTATTGTGGAATAATGTTTTCATAAGGTGTTCTATCACCTGTGGCAGGTCGAAGAAAGATAAAACAGTCACCTGTCTCCGTCACAGGTATGTACTGTGCTTGTGCGTCTTGTAAGGATTTTAAACGTTAGACCATATCACTCAGGACAGTTGCTAGCTAACCCCCCTCCTAAGGAGAGATGTTTTTAATCAGTCCATGTGAGCACCAGAGCTGGATACGTTAGCCGTATCTGGTAAGAAGTTACAGGAATGTAACGTTACTATTTAATTTAGAGAATGTTATTTTAATGTTTTAAACAATGTAGACATGCTAAAAGTATGCAGCTGGTATAAAACAGGGTTAGGGTTTGGAAAATTATATGGCAATGTTTAGAGTTGGCTCTTTGGTCACCTTGGTGTGACCCTGTCCAAGAATTCAATTTGTGTAACTTAGGACACCTAGTGGTTGGATATGACCCTGCAGTCATAGGCAAGTACAATGGTCTGCGTTGTTTCTTCGGATTATGCTCTTGAAGACTGAAATTTCAAATTTAAAGGTTCACCCCGTGTGAAATGGGCCATGCATGTCTGCTGTGTGGTTACTGACTTCTGGTTACTGTCAGTATTGACAGTAGAGAACATTTACAGGTGGGTAAAAAACACGACTCCCAAACAGTAGTAAAAACACTTAAGTTTTAAGGTTTATCGAGAGAAAGAAAATAGTCAAATTTGTCATTGTTGGAATTCTTTTTTTTTGTTTAAGTTCGTTTGCTAGACAGGGAGGTACAGAGTTCCATACCCATTTAAAATGGCTACATTACATTGTACAGCTCAATTTGAAAGTTCACATTTCAGCAACAGAAAAGGTAAACAAACAGCAATAGAAGTAGCAGAAACATTTTCAAACTTTTTTGTTTTTTAAACATTTCTATAGTGGGCTGACACGCTAAAGCAGTAGGGATGTTTTATACCGGTGCTGTACAATGCCCAAGGCTGTCGTCAGTACCGCCTGTTGCCACCAGGGATCTCTACACAGAAAAGCCACCTGCGTCTGGTAAGCAAAGGTGATGCAGTTTTAACTCGCCCTTGTGGGTGGCCGTCCAATAGTTTGTTTCAGGTGCAGGTCAGGGGTACAGGAGGCTGTATTTATCTTCGTCACATGAGTTGGGCTGGTCTTCATTTCCGCGCGATTGTCGCCTGTAAAATTTCTGCAATGTGCTCCAGAGCCAAACAAACACCTGCCTGCCCATTTTATAGCTGAACCCCTTGAGTCTTTGTATTCGAGATGGGACACCTCCACCCCTTTCCACCCCGCCCAGGTCTGTCCAACCAAGGCCCTGGAAAAGTCTGTTTTTCTTTGGATGGACAGTTGAAAGCGTGGGAGGAAAATTGTCCTGGTGTTTCGTGCGATTTAAGGTTGTACTGAGGCGGTGTGTGCTGCGCCTAGCGAGGGATTAAAGATGGTGGGTTACTACAGCCGGTGAATGAATGCATGTAAGAAACGCATGAACCAAAGGCATGAACACTGAAAGCAAGGCTTGTCAGAGGGAGGGGAAAGAAGTATCGCCGTTGATTACCGATAGGCTTTCATGGACCAAGTATGCAAACTGAAAAGCTTTACGTTTCTAAAGCCTAGTTTTTACTTCTGAATGTTTAAAATGGCCGGTCTGTCTGCCCCGAGACGGTGTAACCTTGAAGGCATCCTTAAGATAAACATCTGCCTTTGTTACTTTTTCACGAAGTCACACATTTTTATTAGTTATGTATTTGGACAATGAAATCGGATTTAAAAAAATTGGTCAAATATAGTTGTGCACCGATCTGTATTTAATTATACTATGCTTCAGTGCATTCTCTTATCTGTAATATCCCATTAGGTAACGGTGGGGGATCAGGGTGTTACTCGGAATGTGGACCTATTGCCGTTGAGTGGGGATGGGCAGTGGGAGGGTATTTATGATTAGCAAGCGGGGAAGGGGAGGGTGTTTATGATTAGTGTGTGTGTAGGGAGGGTGTATATGATTAGTGCAGGTGTGGGGAGAATTTTTATGATTAGCACAGGTGTGGGGAGGGTGTTTGATTAGTGCGGGTGTGGGGACGGTGTTTATGATCAGTGGGGAAGGGGAGGGTGTCTCTGATTTGAATTCCAATGGTGTGTGTGACGGCCGCTGTCCACATCAGGTTTGCTCACATGGTTCCCAGCCTTCGGAATGGGGAAAACAGGGAACTAGCCTGGAGGAAGACCATCAGCCCCTCCCACTTGTGTTTCTGAGGGATGACTGAATCCTCCCCACAGTTGTGCAGAAGCCAGGCTGGGTTGGAGAGGCAGTCACCAAGCAGAGAGGGGCGGGGCAGGTTAGTATGCTTGGCCAATGGGGCCTGACAGGGCGGGGTGGAGTCTGGGATGAGCGGTCTCAGACTGGATCAGCAGAGGCACCGCCGGTCACTCTTGGTGACCTCCTCAGAGGAGTGGACCACGTTGGGTACGAAGCCGCTCTTCACTCCTTCCCAGCCCTCCTGGATGGTGATGTCCCCACGCTTGACCAGCTCGAAGATGTCCCGCGTCAGGTCTGTGAAGGCCTTCTCCACGTTGATGGCGTCGCGGGCGGAGGTCTCCACGTAGCGCATGCCATAGGCCCCGGCCAGCTTCTCGGCCTCCTGGCGGCCCACCTGCCGCTGGGCCTCCAGGTCGCACTTGTGGCCCACCAACAGGAAGACGATGCTGTGTGGCTGCACGTGGCTCCGTGCCTCCTCTAGCCACTCGTGGACGTTCTGGAAGGAGCGGCGGTTGGTGATGTCAAAGAGTAGAAGCCCGCCAACAGAGTTGCGGTAGTAGGCCCGTGTGATGGACCTGAGATAGAGGCGGGAGGAGAGGAAGAACCGAAAAATGGATGGGGAAAAAGCAGAGGAACAGGGCAGCCCAGTGGTATGGGAGGATAGAGGGATGTTCCAGAAAGGATTTAAATTAAAAGAGAAAGGTAATGTTGAAGAAAGGGGGATGGACACCAAAAAAGAGGAGAGGAGGATACGGTGGGGGAGGAAAAGTGTGAGAAAGGGTGAGAGGCAAGGAAAAGTGTGAGAAAGGGAGAGGTGGGGGAGGAAAAGTGTGAGAAAGGGAGAGGTGGGGGAGAAAAAGTGTGAGAAAGGAAGAGGTGCTTTTGTTTAAAGGTTTGGCTACACAGTGTTTTCCCCTGAGTAAATGAGACATTGGGTCAATGGGAGAGAGAGGGAAGGAGTTTGTGACAGCAAGCATCTTCACTGCAGAGGAAATGGGTGTAACATTCTCCCAGCGTTGCTGTAACATCACAACAATTTTTTTTAGCTGAGAGCACCTAAACATTATATTTTCCCAAGGTGAAAATTTGGCCAAAGCAATGCTGTTGAAAATCCCATTTGATTCTCATATGGATTAAAAATCCGTTAACCACACACTGTTACAGAGTGTCATAAAGGGTTTATTAACTGTCATACTGACAGAGGGGTTTACAAATTCATACTGACAGTGGGTTTATAAAAAACTTAAAAAAAAGATTTAAGATTCTTATTAGTTTATTATATTAGTAACATTTCTAGGGTATATTTTTCTTCTTGCAGACAAGAAATGTTTATTACTAGGTCTTGGTCAGTAAACTAAATGGAACAGTATTGTGAAAATACAATATATTACAGATTACTGCTTAGCAGGGAGAAACACATAGAGCGTGTTTTAATAATTTCAAAACAGTTCACGCAACTATGAGGAAATGGTTGAAATGCACTTTGGGCCAATGCCTTCAATTAACTCACTACCCTTTATTCTTTCTGTACTTCAGTTTGGCTAAATCAGTGGTTCCAGAATTGTGGGTTGGGTGCCACAGTTTGCTATTTTCATAACTAATATTGCAGTATGTTTTCTTGTGTGGTCCTGGTTACAGGTATCCGCACCTGCCGTGTTTCGAAAGGTCTTAAAATGGCCTGTTACCGAAGCTAAATATAGGACAGTGCAGCGAGGACAATGCTAACATTTACAGTCCCTTCATTCTGGCTTCCATTTAAATCGGAATCTTAAATGACTTGTTTCCTAGCAATTGCTCTACTCCATTCACGCGGAGGAATACATAAACCACAACACCGTGGTGTAACGGATAGCCAAGTCACATAATTAAGTGAGTGGGTTAACCAAAATCACTTGACAGTTCTCAGGGACTAATGTACCCACGCGACGGCGGTGCACCTGCTTCTCCTCGTCACTGCTGTGTCATTCCGCGCGCAATGCCCACCCACCATCGCTCTGACGCGCAAACGCTGCATCCAAGATTACAGGCACCTCCATACTACAGAAAATCTCTCTCAAACAATTACTTCGATCCACTAAGAAAAATCTAATCACGTAGGGATTTGTGTTTATTAACGTAAAATCCAAACAAAATAACTAACTAATTCGACGCAGGTGACGTCACACACTCACTATACCTGAATCTCTCCTGTCCCGCAGTGTCCCAGATCTGAAGTTTAATGCGTTTCCCAGGCTCTATCTCAACCAGTCGTGAAAAGAAATCCACCCCCACCGTTGGGTCAGACACCTGGGCAAAGCGTCCTTCGGTGAACCGCCGAATCAGGCACGACTTTCCCACAGTAGAATCTCCAATCACGATCAATCGGAACTGGTACAGCCATATTGCTTCCATGTCTTCGCCGCGTCTGTAGAGAGGCCACAGTGAATGTTCCACAATAACTAAAACAGTACTTTTGCCCGCAGGACCCCCCTCCCCCAAAAAATTTTTTTTCGCGACGAGAGGTCCTTCAGAATTTAAACTAGGGCCGAATGTAACGGAACACCGTGATCCTTTGTGCTTTTCCCCCCATGGATCTTCCGCTCGATCCAGAAATTGCATTGCGTATAGTAGGCTACTCCTCGGAGGTTTACAGCTTGAATCGGCCAGCTCGGGGCATACGACTTAGTGCCCAGTGGATGAGAGCAATGTTTACATGTATTTCACTTCAAAATCTCGTGAAAATGTGAAAAAAAATGAATGAAAAAATTATATAATTCACTCATTGTGTGCAAGCTTTTATTTAACTGATCTAAACCGGAATATTGGAAAAATAAAAACATAAAGGTTTGCGTTTCCGGAGATAAATGCCATTTTGAATTACATGCTCGCTTGTCGACTGCATTGTCCCTCAGTTTATATTATCTATTTTTGGAAAGCTAGCGGAAAATATTTGCCTACCGTGCTTCCAGAAATAAACCTTGCTATTAACTCAAACATTTAGTTCAAATCTCCATACGTAGGCCTTTGTAGTTTATTTGCTACAGACCTGTTTTTGCGTTAATTTCCGCTACCGTAGACTCCCATGATACAGAGAAAACCGCCGCACGCTTGCGCTCTCTCAGCGTGAGTAATACAGCCGGCTGAGCTATGCAAACACAACCCTGATCAGCTCCCAAATGAATACTCTCGCCATTGTCTCATTCCGGATGTAACCGGGTAGCTACAGGCAGACGGCGTGATTACTGTACGTAAACACTGCGTTTAAATGCAGTTTATAATGCCATCGTTTTCTTTCACCACCATAAACAACGGCTTCATCTTATAAATTACAAGGTCAATTGGCCTCCATTTTGCCGATATCTGAAGAACCAAGATTCATTACACTTTAACAATTAATGTATGTTTCACTACAATGTATAATTCCATAAAAGTGTTACTTATGTCGGTATTTGCCAACATAGAAAAACTGTAAACCAATTCAAGACACGAATTCAATACATTTTAGTGCAAAGTTAATCCGAATTTTTAAATACTTATAACTACACTGGGTGTTATAATATCTAGGCGTTATTATAAAACAACTTCCGGTTTAAGCACGATGTTGAAATTTGTAAATTACGTTTGAATAGTATTAGAAATTCATCAATAAATATTTTAAATAAATAAAGCATTTTATATGTGCTTACGGTTTTTGATTAGTCTCAGATCTTGAGAACAGCGAACTCCATAGCGATGAAGAGACCGTTTATTCTCTCGAAACGGTAAACGGAAACAACGATCCACTGCAAACATAAGCTCATACGAACATCGTTTGCACCTACTCTTGACTGTACTATACAGAAACAAACCACTTTTTATTTTCTGATTTGTTTAACATCGACGTCCTTTGTAGCAAGTCACTGGTTGCTTTTATTATGCAATTGGTCGTCAAGATGAAATAATCGAATTTAGTTGCTTGCTTTTTAATTTCGTCTGCTTTAAGTTCCATGTGTTGAAGATGGAGAAATTTTTAAAAATTTTCGCTGATGAAATGGCAGCAACATCAGCAGCATCACACAGCCTGACTCATCCCGCATCAGCACCACCGCTGTAAAACCTTTAATAGCCGCGCCTCTACACATCTTCGACTCACAATAACTACCAGCACATGTTCAGCAACCGCTACCGTAATGACCAATGTGAATATAGGAATGGAAGCGCAATTATTTTATTAACAACCTGCGCTCTGTGTATGTGCATGTGTTTTTCTGAGTTTATAAGTGTTAACTCTAGGCGATAATTTTATCATTTGCTTCTAAAAAGCGAGTGACCTGTCTCTAAGAAGACCAACCGAGTCAACTTCCGTTTCTATAGGTTCACGCTGTTCGCAGTTTCCATGGAGACTTTTTCTCACATATTTCCACTAGAGGGAGTTGTCTTCTTTATGTGTGGACTGTTAATCAGTTAATATTAATCTAAATAAATCTCAATTAATTTATGCACTGTTTACTGTAGCATAAATAATTTATCTAAATACTAACAGTACCCCAGTGTTAAGATTGCCAGTTGTCTGTACGTAACAATACGCCAGAGGTGTCAATAAGAAAACAGGCAGAAAGCGGTTGTATCTAGGGAAGGGGATTTACGAATACCAGTGGTTTCTGAGTAGCTGTAGTGCATGCGTGTGGTAAAGAGGTCCCCATTGGCCAAGAGGTAGATTACCTGCTTGAGTGGCAGGTAGTCAACCAAATGAAGTGTCCAGGTGTTTTCAGGTTAGGGACTGTTTTTTGGGCAGTCCTGAAATAAAGTCAACTTTGTGGGGCTTGCAGTTCTGGTACGCCAAAAATCGAATTATCTCGAAATATTCTGAATAAGCAAATTATAATGTGCAGACATGCACACTTAATGTCACTGACCAGGTTGTAGGGTGTAGCCTGAGCTGTTTATTTAAGCCACATTCAAATTGAGGTTGTTTTCCATACAAACACTTACTGTGAGCTACAGCCTTGCAGCACATAGCCCGCCGGAGGCAGAAGGGAGCCAGATGTCGACCCATTAAAGTCTTGTACGGGCTATGTAGTCTGAACTGTGTAAAAGAGACAGGTGAAACCAAGGTGACTAGGATTGGAGGAAACTAGGAATACTTCCTCCTCCTCCCTGCCTGTGCTGGGAGTCCTAGCAACAAACCGAGATGCATTAGCACAATTACCGATCCCAATTTGAGAGAAGATTACAGAAAAGAATTGCTGCTTCCAAATTAATAAAAAAAAAAAAACTATAAATAATCCCACCCAATCCCTGGTTTAACATGCATTGAGAGGAAGAAGTCAAGCTTGTTATTTTTAGTCTGTAGTCGGTTTCTCTCAAGTATGTGGTTGATTCTGTGTATTGTAGCTTTCCGCTCTTTCCCACAATGAAGATGTTCACTTGCACACAAAAAAAAATTTGGATGATGTTTCTGTGCAACTGCTCAATTGCCTGCAGTAACTGAGGAGGTCTTTACAAGAAGCCCTGACAACTTCAGAACTTCGGCACTAGTTCACAACAGAAAGGGCTGTCATCCTGAGATCTTAGCCTTAGTGAGCTGTTTATGTATCTAGTCAAGTTGGTGATGTCTTCTGTGTGGCCGTTTTAAGGAACCAGGTTTGATTACCCATCAGGAGTCTGCACGCACAAAGGTTACACTCATGCACACTGAAGAAACTGGAAAAGCTGAAACCCAGGCTTGGACCCATGTCACGTCACCATCAGACCTTCTGGGAGATTTCTGCTGTGGATTACAATGTTCCCAACTCACTTGTAATTAGTTTACCCAGTCAAAAGGTAGCCTTTTCTTTTTAGATTTACATTTTCGACTGCAGGCGTCAATCCTTACCTTCTGAGCAAGGAACCTGAATTGCTTCAGTAAACTATCCAGCTGAATACGTGGATGAATCTAGAAATTGTAAGCGCTGTAAGACGCTTTGGATAAAAGCTATGGTCTGCTAAGCAACTAAATTGTAAGTTAATTTCAGACATACAATGCCTATTATTACAACTGAAATAATACAAAATACAGTCAACCAAGGACATGCTAATTAATCAACATTACAGAACCACCTTAAAATGCGTACAGTACATGAACTTGACTGCTAAAGCATTGAGGTGCTATTAAGATAACATTGATTTGATTAACAGTAATAAATAAAAACGACTTAGATAATAAAAACTTACAAAATTATAAACTATGAGCTGAATTTACCCGAAATGGTATAACCTCTCCTATTGATAACGGTTCATTTCCACCTTATCGCCTCCAATCGCACTTTCACTGCGATCCAATCAAACTTCCCCTCGGATCACCTGATTGTGCAGCCATTTTGTAGTAATACATACTCAAATAAACCGGAATAACAAAAAAGCCGACAAGAAGGACAGGGATAACTAAAGTAACGTATCGGCCAAATATATGCAGTGAGCGAATTAACTAACAATCTATCATTCAAACGGATATATAAGGAGGGATAGTCATGTTCTAGGTCATGACGAAATAGCCCGAAAAGGACTAAAGTGAACCGTAGCCACGTATCGTAGCTAGTTCTAATGAATCGCACTTGTAACCAACGTGTGTCATTCTGAACGCCGGGGAAGCGGTTTTTAAAAACAAGCTAACTAACCAACAATCCTCTAATCAGGTGTATTTTGGTAACTTCGCCTAGAGCTGTCTTCGAGTTAGAATGGTTTCTAGTGATGTATATGCTGTCATATCTCGGAAGTTAGCTAGCTGGCTAGTTCGCTAGCTTGCTAGCTAGCTATTGTTAACTAGATATACGGTATTACTTTGACAGCTGTTCAATTCGCTGGTTGGCCATGTTCATTTAGGAAGATAGCTGTCGTGTCTGCTAGTTCGCTCAAACTGGAGGTCGCCACTTGTTCCTGATTCAGATCCAATTACGGTGGTACCAAATTTGGATCGCAATATTTGTGGGGGTTTTTTTTTTCAACGGAATATTTAATTTATTGTGAAAATGCAACGGTAGCCAGAAATAGCAACAGTTTAAACCCTTAGACCAACGGACTTGCTTTTAGAATCGGGGACTACCTATATATCATTTACATTTGCTGTGTGGTTTCTGGTGTCTTGTGCGTTCCAGTGTAGGTTTTTGTTTCGAGTCAGATACTTCACGCAGCCAAAAAAAAAAAAAAAAAAAAAAAAACCCAAAGCCAGTTAACTGGGGACTGTAC
>JAOYSI010050541.1:24740-46611 GCA_025775065.1 Hiodon alosoides | reverse complement strand
CTACCTATATATGATTAAATTTTGCTGTGTGGTTTATGTTGTCTTGTTGCGAACTGGGTTGTTTTTTGTTGCGTTTCATATACTTCACCATCACAAAAAAAAAAAAAAAAAAAAAAAAAACCCAGTTGCCAGTTGTGGAATTCCATTGGGTCAAGTGTTTTTCGTTAGCTAGCAGGCTAGCTATCCAATTGTTGTAGCTAACTCCGTTGGTCAACGTAAAAATGTCCGGGCAATCCATCACGGATCGGATCGCCGCCGCTCAGCACAGCATGACCGGATCAGCAATTTGCAAAGCTGTGTGCAAAGCCACCACTCACGAAGTCAGCGGCCCCAAAAAGAAGCACCTTGATTGTAAGTCTCTTTGGAATATGTGTCTACTCAGCGCTCCATTTTAATTATGTGGAATTGTTTTCACAAGTTTGTCGATCCCAACTCAATTTTAAAGGAATTATGATCAAATTCGCATGAATGGTGCATTGTAACAGTGTCTGGACATTTGTTATGAATAAATGATATTTTACCGTATTGCGTGCGTCAGTGAACAGGATTAAAATGCTCTGGCGTCAGCTATGTATTTTACATTAGATTTTATGATTTAATGTTACCCAGCGTTGTAGCCGTTTAACAACTCATGCCGCTATTTTAACCAGCTAGCAAGGCGTTTGTGTACAGCATAGTTTTGGCGACGGTGATCCACACAATCCGTATGCGCAGGGATGGACACGCACCGGGAAGGAAGCGGTAGTCAGTTAGCTAGTTGGCGTCTTTGTGAAAAATCTTATGTTATTGACTAATTTACCCCAGTTCTCTCGGACTTGTGTTACGCTGCCGATGTAGTAGAATATTGGCTACCCGTTGCATGTAAAGCTCCCGTTTAATGTCGGATCAGCTGAATGTCTGTTGTAATGCAACAATGGAATATTTTATTACATTACCAGGTTTTACCCCCGTCTTTAGTTTATAAAAGTGAAATGATGCATACTAACAATAAAGCGTACCCAGTTTGTCAACAAACACGGCCGGTCACGGTATGTTAGCTGAAATCCACCATTGGAATTCAGCCTTCAGTTTTACTCCTGTGGTTAATTACAGTGAGTTTGTGCCAATGTAACCGTGTCCGTGTTATGAAAGATCTATGTACCCCCGTAGGCAGAGACCACCTAATCAGCTACTGCCTTCCACTAGCAGTACGATTAGCCCAGCTACACCCCTGCATATCTTCGGACTGACAAGCTTACGGTCGGTGGAGGCTATTCAGGGTACATTTCATTGGCGTAATGACATTGGAACCTCAATGCTATGGTGAAGAAACATGATGTAGAAATTTATCTTCACGCAAATTTTAAATTCAACTATTATTATGTCACGTGTGTTTTTGTTTAGTCTCCCTAACGTGCTTTATCACAACTACACACCCTGCAAAGGATTAAAATTTAAATTTGGCATCCACATCAAACCTTTCTGCCTGTGGTGTGTGCATACAAATTTGCGTGATCAGGCGTCATTTGACTTTAATGGCGCATTTAGCAGAATGAGTCCGAAGGCTTTGTGTCGAACACGCTCGTCTTCATTAACCTGTCACTCCTGGGCAGGTGTTTGGAGATTGCTTTCCTTCGCACCGTCGCCCCTGCGTAGTTACGGCCATTAAATGCTGAGCCCTTGTTCAGTGTTGCCATGGCTTCCCGCAAACCCAAAGAGGCTGTAAGAGGTGTTGGTACTCAATGCTGCTTAGCGCAGTGTGTTGAAGAGATCTGTCTGTCCTGTTTGGTGAATTGGTCAAACAACTTAAAGAAAGAGTGTCACAATTGGCAGATGGCTTTGAGCCATTGTGTCCAGTGTCCAGGTGTTGCGAATGTTGCCACATACTCTTTATCAGATGTCTCTGTAGACTGAATGTAGGCCCAATCAGAACCGCTACTCACTCTACTCGGTGCTGGCCATGAGGCTCCTGATCAGCAGCCAAAAAAATGCCGTGTGGGTTTGTGAATTTGCTTAATGTTGCTTAATTGAATATGACTTATAGTTATTTTATTTCTATGGCACCTATTATTTAAAGTCCGGGTATAATTTTCACGCATCCCCAGTCGTCTCGGCACCCTCTGGTTCGTGCGGTGGTCTTGGCGCCCTCTGGTTCGTGCGGTGGTCTCGGCGCCCTCTGGCCGTTATAACCATGCCAGCTTTTCGGCGTGTTGTGTATCTTTAAGTACGTTGGCTTGGGGGATTGGCTGGCGCCGTCTGGGCCACTCGCTCACTCAGCATACCGCCGTCTGGGCCACTCGCTCACTCAGAGGACAATCGATACAGACTCACGTGAGTGCGGCCTGGGCTTCTACATCTTTTTACTGATCGTGTTGGGTGGGATGCAGTGACGCCTCATTTCTTTTCATTATTTCAAGAATAATGGTGTTTTTACTTCCCATGCCTGTATTTTTGTGGGTGTAACTGCTTTGGGCTGGTGATTGGGGTTACATTTGTGGGTATAGCTGCTTTGGGCTGGTGATTGGGGTTACATTTGTGGGTATAGCTGCTTTGGGCTGGTGACTGGGGTTGTGTTTGGGTGTGGCTGGTGACTGGGGTTGTGTTTGGGTGTGGCTGGTGACTGGGGTTGTGTTTGGGTGTGGCTGCTTTGGGCTGGTGACTGGGGTTGTGTTTGGGTGTGGCTGCTGGTGATTGGGGTCAAGTGTTAGTTAAAGGCCGATTACCGCCAGGTCTAGCTGAAACAAATGCTGGAACATAAAGAAGATGTGTGATGTGTGTGTCGTTGACAGACCTGATCCACTGCACCAATGAGATGAACGTGAACATCCCTCAGCTGGCGGACACGCTGTTCGAGAGGACCGCCAATGGAAGCTGGGTGGTTGTCTTCAAGGCCCTCATTACCACCCACCACCTAATGATGTACGGCAATGAGGTGAGTACTGACCCACACCTCTAAAGAACCTGCAGCGACCCACACATAAATTCCACAATCATCATTTAAAACAGTGGCTACTGACCGAATATCACATGATTTTAACCGTTGAGGTAGTATGAGGCTATAGTCCCCAGCTTTTTATTCAGTGCCAGCTTCCTCAGTTTTAGCTGGTCCACTCATTTATCTGCTTTAATGTGAAGAGATGCATCGCCTTATCGAGGTCCAGCTGTGTTGTCGTAATGTGAAGAGATGCATCGCCTCATCGAGGTCCAGCTGTGTTGTCGTAATGTGAAGAGATGCATCGCCTCATCGAGGTCCAGCTGTGTTGTCGTAATGTGAAGAGATGCATCGCCTCATCGAGGTCCAGCTGTATAGGAATAAATACAACGAACTGTAGGAATCTAAAGAAACTTCCTTGGTACATCCATAGTATCCTACGCTGTCTGGACCAATTACATTAAAATTAAAACCAATTACAGATAGAATTTACAACTTTAATTTAAGCTAGGTTATTTTTATATAGTTCCGCTAATGTCATAATACTGGGTCCACCATGTCTGCTGCTTACACCAAACGCTCGATCACGTGCCCAGTGGAACCACTTCTAGTTTTTAACTGATAGGAGAGGACCCCGGGCTGGTCGTCTGCTGCAGTAGGCCAACCATGACATGGATCGATGAGTTGTGCTTTCTTTGATGCTGTGATGCACCCCTCTGTTGATACTGTGCTGCTATCTGCCTGTGTGTGGCCCACTTGTTAGCTTGCACATTTGTGATATTCTCTACATATGTGCATATTTCTATTACATACAAAGAGGGTTTGCGTGTTTGTTTAAGAGCATGCATTTACCTGTATGGGTTCGGTATCCTTCTACCGATGCCCTAGATACCAGATGCAAGAGACGGTGACGCCAGTAGAATCATACGCCGTCAAGATCAAAGGGAAAAATGCTGACGAGGGAGGTGTTGCATAACAGTCGGGGATGAGAGCAGGAATGCTGGATTTAAACCTGGTCTCAGAGCAGTTTAAGTCCATGCTCACCCCTAAAGCATTACACGGCCCAGGCCAGGGAGCTAACCTCAGGCAGGCTCACTCTGAGGAGGTGTGGCAAGATAGTCAGTCCTGGGATGGGCTGTGTTGGTGTCTCAGAGGGGGGCAGGGCCATTGATTCCAAGATAAAGCTCTGGCGCCTGGGAGATAGACACAACTTCTGGCTCAGTCTGTTTGAAACACCCAGAAAACTACAAATGTAGAAGGATTAGATGTCACTAGTGTTCCAGTACAGATGATAATGCTTAATTGCTTGGAGTTATGAACAGTACTGAAGGGGGGTATCCTAATGAGCGAATTGTAATGGTCTGTGACTCTTCCGAGGACTCTTCAGAGACAAGGGAATGAGTACCCAATGCCCGCTCTGTTAGAGGACAAATTTTGAGAGCTCAGTGCAGGTGCGGGCGGGAGGACAGAGATGCGGGAGAAAGAGATGATTTGCTGCCTCCCGGTGTGTGTGTGTGTGTGTGTGTGTGTGTGTGTGTGTGTGTGTGTGTGTGTGTGTGTGTGTGTGTGTGTGTGTGTGTGTTTTTAAATGTAAACATGATGAAAGTAGCCTACATAATTAAGTTTGTGCTCGACGCTATTTGGGAGCAATAAAAAAGTGTTTTAGGCAGCCTAAACTGGTGGATGTTGTTTACGCGGGGTAATGGCGCGCGCGCATACAGCCCATTCCTTCCTGCTGCTCCGTTGCAGACAGAATGACAGAGGGAGAGGGAACCTTTAGTGCTGGGGATGTTAGTAACTGTTTTAAAGAAAGGGACATTTAGAACCAAAAAAGCACCCTATGGGAATTCAGACATTTGGCAGTACACTTCCTCAGTTGTATGTGACAGTGAGGGGAATCACCTACCTTTTGTCTGCTGCGATAAATGCCAAAAGGTGCTAACATACAGCAGACACAAATCTGGGTAGGGGCAAAAATTTAGTGGGGCAGAAAGCAGGACTGAAAATCCATCCTGCATAGACTCTTGCATGCGGGCTTTAGCGGGACAAAACTTTACAGATGTGGGCGGGAGCGGGACTGAAAAATTAGTCCCGTGCAGACTTCTACTCTGTGTTTCCAGAGTACTGAATGTCCTCTCTGACTCTGGATCCCCAGGGGAATGAGTACTGAATGTCCCCACTGACTCTGGATCCCCCAGAGGAATGAGTACTGAATGTCCCCACTGACTCTGGATCCCTAGGGGAATGAGTACTGAGTATCTGCTCTGATCCTCTGGCTGTTGGCGGTAGATGATCAGAAACTGCATGGGAAGTGCAGCTCCTTGGGTTGTCGGCTTCGTTGACCTTCAGCAAACGCAGGCTCTGGCTCAGCAGTGATGAAGGCGGGGGGCCGTCCGTGCAGTGTCTGCGCTCCTCTCTGATTGGCTTTCCGGGGATAGTTTGGTTGTGTGTGTGCCTATTTCTTGTCTTGTCTTTTGTGACGTTGTTTGACGTCACTCTCCTTGAATGTTCCTCAGGGAATTCTGGCCAAAGCCGTCGGCAGCGTCATGCTCCCAGCTGGCTGTGTGGCTCAGACAATCAAACTCTCAGAATACAAAGTAATGGCTGGTGTGGTAGGCACTGCTCTTAGTGTACACCAGAGTGGCTGTCACCCTATAGGTGTGCCACCAGCACGGCTGTGACTCGCCATGCGCCACCAGCGTGGCTGTGATTTGTGACAATTACTGGGGATCTTACTGGAGCTCATGTTCGACTGGTTATCAATAAGGGATACCTAGGTCTTGCACAAAACCATGCTAGTATAGACCTGTATGTTTTTTTTTTGTTTGTTTTTTGTTTTTTTCATTTACATTCTGAAGAATGTAATAATTTATTGCAAGAGCTGTTTTAGATTTATTAGTCTTATATGAATAGCACCTTCAGACGGTCTGGGTACGCTTTTACATGAACAATCTGTCCCTGAAGGCTTTTTATTGCATTGCTCAGCATTCATTGGGAATGTTCGTGTAATCAAATCTTTTCAACGTGAAGTGATCTCTCCTGAGAGGCTGTATCTGCTGGGTGTTCTGAGGAACGTCAAGGAGCACTTTAAGTACTTTTATCCCTTTTTCAGTCCTGCATATGGGGTGAAGGGCTGTATTGATTTACATGACAGCCCCAGTAAAGCGACAACTCTACCGCCTGGTTCTGAGCTTGACCGCTACCACCTGGTTAGGGTTAGAGTGCATGCCATTTATAAGCAGCTGTAATCCTCCTGTTTCTGCAGAGATGTGGATCGACCTTTGGTCATATTAATCCTCCTGTTTCTGCCTCTTTTCCTTTCTGCAGAGATTTATCCAATACTTGGCCTCCAGAAATACACTCTTTAATCTCAACAACTTCCTGGACAAAAGTGCACTGCAAGGTATGTTATCTGGATGCTCATGCGCACGCAACGCAATGCAACGCACACAGGCACAGAGTAATATTGCTCTCTCTGCCACAGGCTACGACATGTCCACCTTCATCAGGCGCTACAGCAGGTATCTGAACGAGAAGGCCTTGTCCTACAGGCTGGTGGCTGTGGACTTCACCAAGATGAAGAGAGGGTAAGAAGGGTTCCTGATCACACTGCAGTCTGGTCTACTACTGCAATCTACTTCAGTCCTGCCGTTAATATTTCAGTGCATTTGTGAGAGGTGAGAGGTAGTCCTTCCAACAGAGGTTTATTGGGAGAGCAGGGGAGAGACAGACAGACACACACACACACACACACACACACACACACACACACACACACACAGGAAAGGAAGGTACAGTACATGAGTTTGCCTCCTACTTCCTCTGTGACAGCACTGATGGAGTGATGCGCACCATGAGCACAGAGAAGTTGATCAAAACTCTGCCTATCATCCAGAACCTGCTGGATGCACTGCTGGACTTCCAGGTACCTCCCTCTGTCGGTTCCCATGCTTCTCTGTGTGTGTAGTTCTGCTCGATTCTCTGTTTCATTCTGTGGGTCCCGCTTTGAGTCATGGGTCCAGGCTAACCCTAACGAGCTGACCAATGTAGTTATACCTCCTTCTGTCTGTGTGAATCTCACTTTGTCTCTGGGTCATTCTGTTTTTCCAGGCTAACCCTAATGAGCTGACCAATGGGGTCATCAATGCCGCCTTCATGCTGCTCTTCAAGGACTCCATCCGTCTCTTCGCTGCCTACAACGAGGGCGTCATCAACCTGCTGGGTAGGCCTGGCTTATTTAAAGTGTCAGTGATGCCTGAGTTTACCAGCGGTTTTAGGTGAACATGTTGTATATTCTCCTTCCAGAGAAGTATTTTGATATGAAGAAGAACCAGTGCAAGGATGCTCTGGAAATCTACAAGAAGTTTCTGTACAGGATGACCAAGCTGTCCGAGTTCCTCAAAGTGGCTGAGGTAGTTGGGTTGTTTCAATAACAGGAGTGGCTGTTTTCTAATGAGGGGGTTTGAATTTGGTGCTGCACTGGAGCGTTCCGAGTCCCGGGTGGGGTGGTGAGGGAGTTCCAGGATGGGGGGAGGTGAGTGGGTGGTGAGGGTGTCCCAGGATGGGGGTGGAGGGTGTTGAGGGAGTACTAGGGAATTTTTAAATGCCAGATGCCCCCTATTTATATATGTTTTCTGTAACAATCCTCATCACAGTGGCTCTCTGCTCCGCTCTATTGCCTACATTGTAGTAATATAGCTTTTTCTCTCAGTGTTGTAGCTGAGACGGGTAATATCCATTCCTTTAATAATTTTTTCTCTCTCTATATAGTACTATATTAGTTTTAGAAGCATGGTAATTTTTTATTTGTTGTGTGTTCGGCCATCAAAACTGGTCTTCCTATTGATTAGTGGTTTTAGGGGAAACGAGTGGACTCATTGATTTTGTGGTTACAGTCAAATTTTCTTCCCAGTAATTTCAGTGTTTCTCACATTGAGATTATGTGTGTGTCACATCCAAAAGTGGTACACTAGTCATGGGCATTTCAGTGTTTCTCACATAAAGATGACATGTTTCACATCCCACAGTGCTGCATTTCAGGATTTCTCACATAGATTACATGCGTTTCACATCCCACAGTGCTGCATTATGGGCATTTCAGGGTTTCTCACATAGATTACATGCGTTTCATATCCCACAGTGCTACATTATGGCCATTTCCGTGTGTGTGAGCATGTGAACCCCGTTTATTTGGTTTTGTTTCTTTACAGCCACTGCATGGAGTAACGGTCCTTGTTGTTTTATTTTTCTTTCCTTATTTCTCCCTGCTTTTCTTTCTTTCTTTGTGTTGTGTTTTTCATTTGGACCGCGTGCCCTTTTGTGACACAGCGAGTTGGGATTGATCAGGGTGACATCCCAGATCTTACACAGGTCAGTGTACATTTCATCTCAATATCTCCATGTTCGACCCATTAAAAACGCTGCCATCCCCCCTCCCCCTGGCGAGTCCCCCCCACTCTGACCCTCAGCGCTACCGTGTGACCTTTTCGCACAGTTACTTTTCTCTTTTTGCAGTGCAGTTAGGTGGTTGGGCCCGACATTACTGATTTGCTTTTCAGGATTGTAGGTGACGCAAACCCGACAGGGTAACCTGACAGCTCCACTGACTTCACGGAGAAATGCTCTTGTGATGTTTTTTGTCCCCACTTCGAATGTGTGACCCCTATGCTTTCTCGTGCGTGTGTGATAGTTTCGCTTGATTCTCCCAGGAGCCAGTTAAGCTTATACTGCTGAACTAAGGGCGCTTACCTGTGTTTAATACAGAAAGGTAGTGCTTAGCCAGATGCGTGACACCTTCAAGGGGAATACCTTGTTCAGGTGTCTGTGTCTGTGTGAGTGCACGTATGCAAGTTTTTTGTGCATGTGTGTGGGCTTCTGAGTCTTTGCGTGTGTGCACGAGTATGTTCACACGTGTGCGAGTGTGTGCGCAAAGATGTTTGCACGTGTCCGAGTGTGTGCGTGCGTGAGTCTTTGTGTGTGTCTGTCTGTGTACACACCATGTTATAGTACTGATGTTTGCCCTTGCCCTCAACCCAGGCCCCTAGCAGTCTCCTGGAAGCCCTGGAGCAGCACCTGGCTTCTCTGGAAGGGAAGAAAACCAAAGAGTTCTCTGCAGCCAGCAGGTGGGGGCACCATACAACAAACGCAGCTGCTTATGTACAAACTGGGTTTATCCTGCATTGATCCCATAGTCCCGCTTTATTCCCACTCTTCTGAATTCCCACTGACCCGCCATATGCCCCCCGTATCCCCCGCAACACAGTTGACCTCTCAACAACCTAGCAGGTTCTCTCCTCTCAGTGCTCTCCCCTGTGTTGTCTTCCCCTCTCAGAGCCAACACACTGTCTACTGCAGTCTCCTCCCTGTCCAGTACGGGCTCATCCTTCAGCCGCATGGATGAGAAGGAGAAACGGCAGGCCCTGGAGGAGGAGCAGGCCCTGGAAGAGGAACAGGCCCGGCTGCAGCTGCTGAAGGTGAGAGGTGTTTCACAAACACGCACACATACAGATAAATGTACGCATTTATAATTCCAAAGTCTGTTCTTTCTGTCTTCCTTTTTCCTTTTAACTGTCAAGATCCCTTGGGTTGTGATTTACATACACTGTGCTGACCTATAAGTCTCATTATTGACGTTTGACAGTAAACGTCTCCTGATTGTGTCCCACCAGGACCAGCGTCTGAAAGAGGTGGGCACACCCACCATGTCCCCCAGCTCTCAGTCTCTGGGGAACGGCAACAGCCACACCACTGGCATGGACCTCTTCTCCAACCCTGTCCCGTCCACCAACAGGTATGGTTCTGACACATTCTCTTCCTAAAGATGTTACGGTTTATTTGCTTTTCCACCCCTGTTAATGGAGTGTAGTGAATGTGGTGGCCTGTATCACTGATAAATATTGTTTAAAACGTGATGGTACTCTGTGCAGTGCTGGAGTAAAATATTTACGCTTTTTCATTAATATGAATTTTTTTGTTTAAGAACAAATGCAGGGAAAGTGTAATTTAGTTTTTTTGGGGTTTATTAATTTAGTGATATTAGGGTTTATTTGTGGATATTCCCTTGGTTTCTGCTGACTACTCCATTAATTCCTCCTCCTTCTGCAGCATGCCTAACCTCGCCAGCGACCTGTTTGACCTCCAGCCTGCCTTCATCCCCACAGTGCAGAGCTCCCCCTCCATCTCCACAGCAGCTAGCAGTGCCTGGGGAGGTATGGTCCGCACCTGCTCTCCGTGGTTGGTATGGTCCGCACCTGCTCGCCGTGGGTGGTAGTTTATACCTCTCCCCACGGGGTAGTTTGGGTCTACACCTGCTCTCTGTGGGTGGTAGTTTATACCTGCCCCCCTGGGTGGTTGGGTCCATACCTGACTCAGTTAGGGTTTAAAAGCATTACCCACACTTTTCTAAAGAATCCATGGGGTTGGGTGCATTCCTTATGGAATCCACTCAAACAGGTTTGGGATTGCCCATGGAAAATTTGCTTTGCTCTGAGGGTAGAGGGGCAGACAGCGGGGTGTGGAGGGGAGAGGGATGTAATGAAGGCAGGAAAGGAGAAATAAGTTATTGTGGATGGCCAAAAGGCAGAAGGAGAGTGTGGGACTGATTTGGGATGGTCTGTACCTGCTGTATCCCTAGGTCTGGATTCCCAGCTCATCTACCAGGCTGCTCCCATCCACACAATGAATGTAGATTTCAATGCCGCCTTCAGGACTGACACTGGCAGTAATCATGTGAAGCCTGAACCGGGTAAACAAAAACCACGCCCTAATATTCTTAAAGGTCCTTCATCCCCTTTAGTCTTATTGAGCCTCCTACCACTGTTCTTTCCCTGAGGCTGTTCCTTTCTCTTCCGTTCTGTCCCCTAATCCGGGTCCTGCCTCCTTTTTCCTCCGTTCTGCCCCTTAATCCGGGTCCTGCTTCCGTTCTGCCCCTTAATCCGGGTCCTGCTTCCGTTCTGCCCCTTAATCCGGGTCCTGCTTCCTTTCTCTTCCATTCTGCCCCCTAATCCGGGTCCTGCCTCCTTTTTCCTCCGTTATGCCCCTTAATCCGGGTCCTGCTTCCGTTCTGCCCCTTAATCCGGGTCCTGCTTCCTTTCTCTTACGTTCTGCCCCCTAATCCGGGTTCTGCCTCCTTTTTCCTCCGTTCTGCCCCCTAATCCGGGGTCCCGCCTTCTTTCTCCTCCGTTCTGCCCCCTAATCCGGGGTCCCGCCTCCTTTCCACTCTGAAACGGTTTCTGCGGATTCCGGGCTGCAGTGAGACAGTTCTGCTGGAGGGCTTTTCTGTACCGACATGAACGAGTACTCGCGCATGGCGCCTGTACCGACATGAACGAGTACTCGCGCAGGGCGTCTGTACCGACATGAACAGTCATGTTTTATTGATGAGGTCAGTCCTGGGTTTCATTTAAATCTTCTGCATTCTGGTTGTGCAGTGTTGGTCCAGGTTATAATGAGTAACTCCTGGCTCCATCTGTTCCCCCTCCCCCCTCCCAAGGACCCGGCTCGTTGGGGGACCTGCTGAAGCCCGCTGTGTCCTCACAGAGTCAGGCCCCCATCAGCATTCCTGTTGGGGGGAGCAAGCTGCTGGCCAACGACCTGGACTCATCCCTGGCAAACCTGATGGGCAGTGAGTGTGGTTCCCTCTGCGCTATCGCCCCCCTGGTCGGCCCATACTCAGTGTTCTGTTAGTCACAGCTCCGCACAGTCTCCATGCTTGAAATGGCCTTGGTTAATGTTGATTTAACGTTGATGTAACATTGGAGCAGAGCAGAGCAGACCGTTGCAGGTGAGACCCCTGGTGTATTAAATCTTTTCCTTTCTCTCTTCCTCTCAGACCTGCAGTTTGGTGGACCACCTGCCAAAAAGTAAGTGTCTGACCTGTGATAGTCTGCATGGCAAATTAAATATCAAAATTAACATTATAAATGAATGAACGAAAACATATTATTACTTAAATATAGTTTAACACTGTTTGTGTCCTCCTGTTGGTTCGGTTATTAATTTGCCTGCCGGTTTTGCGTCTGTATTCTGTCGTTCTGTGCCCCGATGTTCAGGCCTGACATGCAGTGGACCCTGGGGGGAGAGAAGAAGCTCACGGGTGGGACCAACTGGCAGTCCAAAACAATGAGCACCACTGCATGGACACCCGCGCCCATGGCCCCCCCACCCATACCGGTGGCACACATGGTGAGACGGGCACGCATTTCGGCATCCCGTTTACACTTAACCACGCGGCGCGCGCCTTTCCGCATCCCGTTTACATTTCATCATGTAGTGCGCGTGTTTCTGTATCCCGTTTACATTTCATCATGTAGTGCGCATGTTTCTGTATCCCGTTTACATTTCATCATGTAGTGCGCATGTTTCTGTATCCCGTTTACATTTCATCACGGGCCGCGTGTGTTTCGGCATCCCGTTTACACTTAATCACTTGGCAAGGGGAATAAACCAAATTAGCATGGTAGTTTGCACTGAAGCTTTGTTTACCCGGTCTGTGCTTTATTTACCTGGTCAGTGCATGCTTGTTGGAAGGGATGGCTTTGATTTTGTTCCTTCCTGCCTTGCATTTTGTGCCACTTTGCTGAATTTCCTGTGCAGTTTGTCATCTGTCTGTCCTTTGGCTTCATCTAATTTCTTCTCCTCTCTCCCCGCTCTGTTTTGGCATAACCCTGCAGAATGGAATGTTCTATACTGGTTATGTAAGTACACTGGTGCGATTCGGGAAACGTCAGTGTAGTTTGGTCTTGTATCTCCTCTCCAGTCCTGTTTGCCCTGTGAAAGCTGAAATGCGTACCGTTTGGTGATCCTTCCACATGCATGAAGGTATACCTGCCTAAAGCTGATCTGCCTCCACTCTCCTTAGGCCCCAGTTCATATGGCGTTTCCCATGACAACTCCTCAAGTGCCTGTATATGGAATGGTGAGTGCCTGACCGTTGACCTCTCAGTTGAACGCCTGTCAGCAACCTTAAATCATGGGGTCTGTAGACTCTTTAATTAGGCCGTTAGTGTCAACTAGTGAACATCAAAACCAACGAGCATTGGTTAACAATAGTTAATGATAATTTTCATCCCCAGTCAACCAACAATGGAATGTTTTTAATTGTTTTAAAAAATGTATATTTTAAATACTTATTAACTTTTAAATCTAAATATTCTTTCCTCCATCAAATTAACTTTGAGTTGGGTATTAAGTGTTCTTGGTTGATCCGGAGCCCTTGACTGAGGTTGTGATTCCCTGATGTCTGCTTGCAGGTCCCCCCTCAGATGGGACCAATGGGAGCAGTACCTGTCCTGGCTCCACAGCCCATGATGTACAACCAGCCTGTTCTGAGACCCAACAACCCCTTCGCCCCTGTCCCTGGAGCTCAGGTAGGCCCTGCTTCTCTGTGCTGCTTGCCCACTGTAACTCTGTTCTCCAGGCTAGTGTGGCTCTACACCAGCTGGATGAGCATTGGAGTTGGACCATCTCCACCTAAAGCAGCTTTGCGTTCATGCTGAGTGACACATTCTGATTTCCTGCCAACCAAATGAGTTGGGTAGTTTGTGATGGCTTAGTAATGGTGCGGGTTTGAAACCTTACCCTCGCTCTTCTCCCCCCAGATGCAGTTCATGTAGGCCCCTGAGGAGTGCAGCGCACCGTGGCACAGGAGACACCAGGGGGTGCCGACGACAGGAACGGAGAACCAACAACACCAAAAATGCAGAGCAGAGCACGGTGGAGGCTCTGGGTGCAGCTGCCCCTCCCCTCCCTGGGTCTGAAACGGTGCCTCCCTACCCTAGCTGTGGAGTGTGCCCCTCTCCCAAACACTGGACGGTGCGGGACACGGAACGTTGCTGTTATAACTACGTTACAGATTTTTTTTAAATCACCAACTGGTTTTCTTTCCCCTCCTCTTCCAGGAGGGAAAGGTCAACTTTAGGGGTTTTGGTTACTGTAGGGGCATAAGCAGCTAGGAAGTTAATGGTTTTTTTAAGCTGGAGGGTTTACACTCGGCAAACTCCTTCACTCCGCTTCCTGCTTTAACAGTTTAGAGCTGCCAGTTAGCTCTCCGTGTGAGAAGGGAAGCGTTCATTGGTTGAGCCTGCCTGGACCTGGGAGTGGTGGCTAATCCAAAGTGCAGAGAGCTGCCCCCTGCCTCATGCAGCCAGGGTGGGTGTGGCAGCTGTTTCAGACCAGGTTGGCCCAGGGTTCACACTGCCGTCCTTCTCTCCTCTCATGGAGACCGTTTGTTTTCTCCTCCTTTAGCTCTTTTATCGTGGTTTGTAACTGTTATTCCCCCTGCTGATGAACGGACTCTGTCTCCTGTCTACTAAGGATTGATGTCATTATTAATTGATGTTATTGTTAATTATTGTTAATCTGCTTACATGACATGGATAAACCCTGAACTCAATGAGAGTCGAATGTTTTAATCTAAGTGGGCGTTTTTGCTGTATGTATGTGGGTGGGTGGGTGTCTGTGTGGGTTATCATGTTTTCAGTCCAACCCCCTGTGTAAAAACCTGTAGGTTTGGGGTTTGTCTCAGCTTCCCTGCATGAACAACCCCCTTGTATTGGCTGATACCAGGATCGAAGAGTCTAGCTGGGAGTTATTTTCTATGTGAACATGCTGGACGACACACTGATCTGACTGTGAATTGACTGAACACCCCCCCCCCCCCCCCCAAACCACACACACGCACACGCACACGCACACACACACACACACTGGAGGCCTTCTCAGAGTTCTCCCACGCTGAAGTGAGAGGGGAGGGGGCACAGGAGTGTCGTCGGCATCACTGCTTGCCAGTCCTGGATTGGTGTGGGTGTCAGCTACACTCTTGCATTGTGCCGTTTGCAGAGCCCAAGTCCAGCGGCCAAGTAGGGCGAGGGAAAACACATTTTGTGATGGAGACTCCCATGCAGTATGGAGTTTTATACACGTGTTTGAACAGCTTTAATTTCTGTGGAGAACAGCTTGATAACTACACGAGTAAAACTAACCGCCCCCAAGTTGTTTTCCCAGTCGCTAGCTCTCTGCTTGCTCATGGCCAGGTGTAGTATGAGTCCAGTGTTGTGCTGTGTCCAACCTGTCCTGTCCAGTAGGTAGTTCTCAACCCCTTCAGCTGCACCTTTGGAGACTTGGTACAGTCCTGAGTTTAACTGTTGCTGTCTTTTCACGTTCTGTAACAATGTGTGGTTTATTTATCTTCTTCCTCTCCCCTTCTGGTGCCCCGGTCTTGTGCTAACCGGAGAAACCACTTCTGTGCACTTGTGTTTCATGTCAGTCAACGTCTCCGGCAGCTGATAAAACCACCCAGGAATGATTGGCATCATTGTCTTTTTGGTTTCCCTGGGCTGGGTGGGCTTGTGTGCTGTCCATTCCACAGGGATGAATCTGATGGCCGTGCAGATGTAGTGATTCTGCCGTGCACCACCCATCATGGGTGGCACTGAGGTGGCGAGCCCGGCCTTTCAGCCCCTCTGCCCTTCACTTTGCTGTTCTGTTTCTCAATCTGCTGCGGCCAGACCAGCACAGCTGTGTGAGGAAATCTCTGGTTTGAAGGTGCATGGTCTGTGTTGCGCTGCTTCTACACTGAAGCCCAGCATAGCTGTGAGTATGGCGGGACTCTGAGGAAATCTCTGGTCTGAGGTACGAGGGTGCATGGTCTGTGTTGTGCTGTTTGTGGGTGCCCGTTAATTCGCATGCTTTGTATCTAGTCATCTTATCTCGTCTAAGTGTGGGTACATTCCTCACTCTGTGAGGGCCAAGGTAGCATCTGTTTTCCACCTCCTCACTTAATGTCTAGGTTTACAGTAATTGTATGTTCATTTCTGAATGGAAATGTAAATATTTTTAGAAGACTCTTTAGCCCCATCTGTTGGTCAAAGAAAGTCCTGCGGTGCCCGTTGTCTGGTTGTTCTGTTGGCCCTTGTTGCTGGTGCTTTCACCCTGATCCCACAGCCGAGCATTGAAGTGGGAAGCTGATGTAGATATTACTGTGTAAGCAGATTGAAGGCCTGCCCTGGGCTGCATGTAGATGTCGGCAGTCTCCGTCAGGGAAAACTAGACCGAGCGCCTTCTTTCGCGTGCTGTGAGTTGCTGTCGGTTTCTCAGATCTACGCACACTTTTGTTTTTTATTTCACTGCCGACTGGCACCCTGTATGTGTCCCTACTTCGCAAAATGTTTCTATCTTTAGTTTCTGAACATCAGAGCAATTAGCATTTTCATACAAATGGTTTTTAGTATGGATACAGAATCAATGTTGGGTTGACACCCCGGGGTGGGGGGGTGCTCCACTCCACTTCATCTCTGATGCCAAATGGTTCCTCTGTCCAGAGGGTTACAACTGATTTTCCTTTTTGTACATTTTTTTTTTATTTAAATAAATGAAAAATATCAAGATTAAATTAGCATTGAAAAGCATTACATAAAAAATCATGAGCTTTTATTTTTATGCATAATAAATTTCATATTTGGTCACATAAAGTTTTGGTTTTTGGGCAAAAATTGAAGTCTTGTCTTTCTCTCCGTGTGTGTGTGCGCGCTTTTTTCCTTCCTTCAAAGTATATCCTCAGAACACAAAGAATGTTCCCAAGAAGGGAACAAATGTCCTCAGAAGCTGCCTACAGCCCATTGCAAGAGATCCTAATGAGATTGCTTCCATATGCCATTTGTACTCAGTACTCATTTGTACTTACTGTACAGATTACTGTTTATCATAATGTATGCTTCCCAAAAGCACTTTCAGTTTCACAGTTGTTTAAAAAAAAAAAAAAAAGAGGTTTGTTTATCTGTTTAGATTCCTATCCATTCCAGTATAAAATAGTTGGTTTTACTATTGATGGGGTGTCAAACCCAGTAGTAAATATTCAGGGGCATCAATCCCAGTAGTGAAAGGAGCAGGGGCGTCAACCCCAGTATTGCATGGTTCTGGGGTGTCTAAAACCCATTAGTGACTGGATCAGGGGCATAAACCCAGTAGTGAAACGCTGCTGGTTAGACGTGCGAAGACTTGCAGTTATCTGAACTCCAGAAGGGATAAGAAGCCCTTGTCCTTTCTGGGTGCTTGACTCCAGTACCTGAGGCCAACCTTGGTCCGAGCTCCTTGGTTACCGGATACAGTCCGGTCTGCCTGTCTGTGGAAACACTACAGCCAGTTCTGTTATCCTGTCGATCTCAAGCAACGTTAAATTAGCAGTTGTGGATGGGTTGGGAATTGCACTATTCAAAACCAGACAAATTCTAAGTGTTAAAAGCGCTACGTGGTAAAACGGACCATATAAAAGAAACGGAATGCTAAGTCCATTCACTAGCAAGTGTGAAATATTTTAACCAGGAGCTGAGATGGCAGCACTGCACCAACCTCTGCCAAACATATTCTTCATTTTTCTGTTTCTTTTAATATAAAATGTTATCACTGCCAGCTGATTTAACTGGAAACGCCACTGTTCCCCCAGGCTCAGAGAGAGGAGGGAACCCCGAGTGTCATCACTCTTTACCTGTCCTGGATTGGTGTTCTGTCAGCCTCTAACTTTGCCACCTGGACTCACAGTTTCTCCACAAGCAGGATGGACGTTGACGGCGAGGCAAAACACATTTTGTGATGGAGACTCCCATGCAGTATGGAGGTTTATACACATGTTTAAACAGCTTTAATTTCTGTGTGAGTGTGTGTAGCACACGGCGTGGCGTTTAAATACTCATCCACAGTTTACCCCTCCAGTTTCTGTTCTCCCCACCCCCTCCCAGCTGACACCAGGAATGTCATGCATCCCGATGAACTCTGACAGCTGTGTCCAGACCCCCTATTTATATCCTTCAGTGAATCTGCTGGATAGGTCTCTCTCCTCTCTTCTCTGCTCGCTAACCGGTCAGGATCGTTCTTTCTGGACTTTTCTCCTGCTCTCCTCTTTCACCAAGTGGCAGAAAGATCTGGAAAAGGTGTTTCATGAAAAGGTGGCGCTTGTACGTGCTTAAAGAACTTTCACAGGGTCGGAGCCAGAAAGGAAGAGTCAGAGATCGGGTGTTGGTTTATAGACAAGGTCCTCTGTGATACCTCCTATGGATCTACTGTGTTACAACAAGGGCTGTGGTGGCCGCTTTGACAAGGACAAAAACTCCAGTGGTAAGGGTCTGCTGTGGTGAATCTGAATGGCCCAGGCCGAGTCGGTGGTAAGGGTCTGGTGTGGTGAATCTGAATGGTCCAGTCTTTGCCGGTGGTAAGGGTCTGGTGTGGTGAATCTGAATGTCCCAGTCTGTGTCGGTGTTAAGGGTCTGGTGTGGTGAATCTGAATGGCCCAGTCTGTGTCGGTGGTAAGGTGAATCTGAATGGCCCAGTCTGTGTCGGTGGTAAGGGTCTGGTGCGATGAATCTGAATGGCCCAGTCTGTGTCGGTGGTAAGGGTCTGGTGCGGAGAATCTGAATGTCCCAATCTGCCGGTGGTAAGGGTCTGGTGTGGTGAATCTGAATGACCCAGTCTGTGTCGGTAGTAAGGGTCTAATGTGGTGAATCTGAATGGACTGGTGGCAACGTTACAACAGTGTAAGTTGTGGGACACTGCAGGAGCCCAGGTATTTGCAGGGCCAAAATGCTGTAATGTCAACCAACAAACATTTGTTACCCTCCCCCACTAATGTGTCTGCTAGAAAACTTTCTGGTTGGTGAACAGGAGATAACAACAGAGCAGAGATTAAAGTGTCCTCCCCCTCTCTCTCTCACCCACTCCACTCCCTAATTCTTTCTCTCTCATTTCACACCCTCTCTCTCTCCCCCCCCTCACCCCATGCACTCTCTCTCTCTCTCACGCCATTTTCCCAATCTTCTCGTCTTTACTACTTGTTCTGCAGATGCCTGTCTGTACCACCCAGGGGTGCCCATATTTCACGATGCCCTGAAGGTGAGTCCGGAGTACAGGAACTTGCTAGCATACACCAAGTGAGCTGGAGTCATATGGTTCGATACAAAAAAATAGCATACACACGTGCATTGTCCTGCCCGCACACACGCTCGGCTCATCGTCTCTCCCGTTATGCGTGGTCGGTCCTCCTATGCTAAATGTTTATCACTGTCCCATCAGCTAAGTGATTGAGGTTCTGTTACAGGGATGGTCGTGCTGCAAGAAGAGGACCACAGACTTTTCTGAGTTCCTGTCCATCAAGGTGAGAACTGCAACCTGGGTTGATCATAATTGTTAGATTAAATAAATCATTGTTAGTTTTTTTTTTTTTCCTCTTTGTCTTTCTCATGGTTAATGATTTTTTTCATTTAAAATACGATGCATTGTGTGATTTGATTGTCATCAGATGGCTGATTTATTGCAGAACTACATCACTTTAAATTGTATACCTACACCAGTACCTATGAATATGAACTAAAGTAGAGATTTCACCCCATTCTTCCTGAAGCACCTCCCACAAGTTGGATTGGCTTGAGGGCCACTTCTTACGTACCATACAGCTGCTCCCGCAACAGCTCAATTGGGTTGAGATCCGGTGATTGTGCTGGCCACTCCATTCTAGACAGAATAGCAGCTCATTCCTTCTTTCCTAAATGGTTCTTGCATACTTTGGAGCAGTACTTTGGGTCATTCTCCTGTTTTAGGAGGAAATTGGCTCCACACGGTATGGAATGGCGTTGCAAAATGGATTGATAGGCTTCCTTCTTCAAGATCCCTTTTACCCTGTACAAATTTCCGACATTACCACCATCAAAGCACCCCCAGACCATCACATTGCCTCCACCATGCTTGAGAGATGGCGTCAGGCACTCCTTCTGCATCTTTTCATTTGGTCTGCGTCTCACAAATGTTGTTCTTTGTGATTCGAACACCTAGATTTGTCTTAGATTCTTAGAAGAATCTTAGATTCGTCTGGCCGTAACACTTTGGATTTCGTCTTAGATTGACAGGACAATTCTTAGATTTGTCTGTCCATAACACTTTTTTCCTGTGTCTGTGTTCTTTGCCCATCTTAATCTTTACTTTTTATTGGCCAGTCTGAGATGTGGCTTTTTCTTTGCAAGTCTGCCTAGAAGGCCAGCATCCCGGAGTTGCCTCTTATCTGTTGACGTTGGGACTGGTGTTTTGCAGGTACTATTTAATGAAGCTGCCAGTTAAGGACCTGTGAGGCATCTGTTTCTCAAACTAGATACAAATCTATTTGTCCTCCTGCTCAGTTGTGCACCGGGGCCTCCCACTCCTCTTTCTCTTGGTTAGAGCCAGTTTGCACTGTTTTGTGAAGGGAGTAGTACACAACGTGTTGTACGAGATCTTCAGTTTCTTGGCAATTTCTCGCATGCAATAGCCTTCATTTCTCAGAACAAGAATAGACTGACGAGTTTCAGAAGAAGGTTCTTTGTTTCTGGCCATTTGAGCCTGTAATCAAATCCACAATTGCTGATGCTCCAGATACTCAACTAGTCTAAAGGCCCATTTTATTGCTTCTTTAACAGTTTTCAGCTGTGCTAACATGATTGCATAAGGGTTTTCTAATGATCAGTTAGCCTTTTCAAAGGATAAACTTGGATTAGCAAACACAACGTGCCATTGAAACACAGGACTGATGGTTGCTGATAATAGGCCTCTGTACACCTATGTAGATATTCCATAAAAAATCAGCCGTTTCTAACTATAATAGTCATTTACAACATTAACAATGTCTAAACTGTGTTTCTGATCAATTTGATGTTATTTTAATGGAAAAAAAATGTACTTTTCTTTCGAAAACAAGGACATTTCTTAGTGACCCCAAACTTTTTAACGGTAGTGTGTATATGTATTTATAAATAAATAAATAATAATAATAAAAAAATATATATATATCCCATACTTTGTTTTTGTATATTTTTGGAAATCTTCCCAGGTACCCCCTGCCCACTTAATCCTAAAGGTATCCCCTGGTTGGGAAACACTGGTCTTGGTAATTCTGCCGTGCTGTGGGCGCGTGACCCTGCTATCCCGCACAGACGTTTCATTTAGTCTGTCTTTGCAGGGTTGCACCCGTGGTTTCCACAGCAACGAGAAGCCCCAGGAGCCCCTGCAGCCCCAGGTGACGTCGGAGAAGGGCGATCTCCCCAACGACAAAGGGCAAGAGATCATCTACCAAGGTCCCAAGTCTGCAGAGGCCCTCCAGAAGGAAAGACCCAGGTATCGGTTGTGTCTGTCAAGTCTGTGTCGTCTGTGTCTGTGTGTGTAATTTTATGGCAGTGTCTGTGTTTACTGACGCATGTTTTCTTGCCCACAGCGCTGAGGAGCCCAAATCCAAGCTGCCGGTCAAGGTGTCTCCTTCCCTGGCCCAAGCACTGGAGAAGCTGGAGCTCAGCAACAAGGAGGCAGCAGAGAAGACGGGTGAGGCTGCACACTCCTCCACCTTCCACACACAGTGCTTTAACTGATTAGCCTTAACACCCCGACAGACGGTGCATGGCCACGGTCCCTCAATAGGAGAGCGCAGGTTCCCTCAGCATCCAGAAGGGTGTGCTCTCCCTCTCGTTTTTTCACATTTTTCTGTGTTTTTTTATGGGGGTTTATTGGTAAGTCTGTATAAAAGAGATTTTCGGCCACTGTCTCTCGCAGCCTGTGGCCTGTCTGGATTGTGCCGCAGAAATAAAATGTGATGTGAGATTAAAGAGAAAATAGTTAAAGAGAAATATGATGCTGTCTGTGTCTGTCAGTGCCAGTCCACACGTGAACTGTGGGACTCTCCCATTTGCTCTCTCTGTCGTGATGGAGTTGTTTGATAGCCACTCTCTTCCCCACAGCGAGCCATGTGGTCATGCCGGGGACCAGGTGTAAAAACACTGGGTGCAAAACGGTGGGTTTGTGCTATGTGTGTGTGTCAGTGCTGCGTCATCTCCTTTATCAAGGTGTTAGCTCATGAACTCTTTCTTCCATTAGGTCGGCTTATGAGCTATCCTGTGTGTCAGGGTAGCTTGGTCATGTTTCATGCCCTTATCCAGTATTATAGCTGTGTGTCTGTGT
>JAOYSI010050541.1:9263-24640 GCA_025775065.1 Hiodon alosoides | reverse complement strand
CCGTGGCTGAGTGACCACCAGAGAGCTGTGTGTCTGTGTCCGTGGCTGAGTGACCACCAGAGAGCTGTGTGTCTGTGTCCGTGGCTGAGTGACCACCAGAGAGCTGTGTGTCTGTGACTGTGGCTGAGTGACCACCAGAGAGCTGATGTCAGTGATAAAATATGAGATCCTGTCCTGGCTTTCAGATATACCAAGGGCCTGCGACAGACGCAGAGGTGTGCTTTCACCACCCGGGGGTGCCAGTGTTCCACGAAGGGTGAGACCTCATTCCTGACTCCAGCTCTCACACACAGACGCGCACATACAGATACAAACATACCTGTAAATTTTACACGTCCAGTGATAGTTTAAATTTTATAAAGAACAAGGCCTGTGCATGCATACTGGAGCAAGAAAATAATTGTAAATGTAGATATTTCCAACCGTACTCTGACCATACTCGTCTTTTGACCTTTATCCCACCGTCATCCAGGTACAAGTACTGGAGCTGCTGCTGTATCAACACCCTGGACTTTAACGACTTCCTGGACCAGAAGGGCTGTAGCATGGGCAAACACAGCTGGATTCCTAAACAGGTATGCACATGCGTCGTTAGTGTTTGAGCAGAGCCTCAGTGTGACGTTTGAGGGAACGCGAGCCTCAGTGCGACGTTTGAGGGAATGGAGCCTCAGCGTGACGTTTGAGGGAACGCTTCTTGTCGCAGGATAAGAAGAAGGTGGCTTGCCGGTATGACTGGCATCAGACGGGGAGCCAGGTGGTGCTCACGCTGTACACCAAGAATGTCGACCCCGAGCAATCTTACATGGAGGCCAACCGGACTGTTGTAAGTGACTGACCCTTTGCCTCACCTTCCCTCAGCTCAGATCAGTGTTTGAGTGTACTTCTGTTCTGCTCTGCTCTACAGCTGACAGCACACATCCAGTTTGAGAATAATAAAGTTTTCCACAAAGACTTCAATCTCTGGGGGGTGAGTTTTCAGTCTGTCTGTGTATGCGTAGGTGTCTTTGTGTGTTTGTGTATGTTCACTGAGGAGCAGGGCTTTATAGACCTTTCCTGTTGTACCCAGGTGGTGGACGTGTCCCAGAGCTGTGTCAGCATGGTGCCAGCCAAAGTGGAGGTGACACTCCGCAAGGCAGACGCCGTGGCCTGGGGCATGCTGGAGGACCCCCGCGCCAAGGTGGAGCCCCCGTCCGAGGCTGAGGATATTCCCATCGACCCCAACCAGATGCCGGACTGGGACATCGATGATGATGACATCAGCGAGTCCGATGAGGAGCTGACACCCCCCAGCATTTTAAGCTCAGTTTGACACATAGCTATACAGAACTGTGGGAAATTCAACACAGCATTTAGCTCATTAGCGTGTTTGCTCAAGGAAAAAAATCTCTAAGAATGGAACTGAGATTAGTATCTCTGTGAACACGCAGAATGTAGAGTACACACTTACTCAAGTGTTTACTATAGTGTACTCTTTATCTAGTGTAAGGAGCCCATTTCCATCCCTAACATGGAACCACAATTGGGAAATAGTGCCACGGAATTTAAACAACTTGTGAAGTCTTACAACTGTTAGGATGGTGTATATTTTCTCTATTTTGATTTAGAATAAACAATAATAAACAGGCAGTGGAAATTTGGTTTCCTTTTTTAAACCCCAGTGCAGCATGTGCTCGGTTAAAGCCCGGCGTACCATCTGATTGGTTAAAAATGCTAATTAGCTGCTTTACAAACCATTCACAAACTAACACACCAGCAACGACCCACAGACACACGCTCATAGGGACGCAGGATTTAGACAGCAATGACAACTCTTTATTATTTTTTTACCTCATGTCCACAATCACTCCAATGAGAATGAGGTTTTAAAGCACAACTATAGCCTCAGAATTCATATGGCACACAAAATCATTCTGCTTAATAAATCAGTCCAAGTAAGTACAGTAAGACAGTCTGAAACTCAGAAACGTTTTCTGTGCACTCTGTATAGCTTCTGATGGCTGTGACCACCGACCACGTGACTCTTAGACCACCCGTTAACTCTGCATGTTGGACCTTTTAATTTCCCCCCACAGTGCATTTTAAAATATGAACAGGTTCCATCCATGACCAGACCTGAAAAATTCCCTGGTCTGTTTCACAACACTGTTGAGACTCCGTGTCACTTTGGATCATGACCTGTCCCTCATCGTTGGTATTTCTGTGTGGAGCTCATTTGGCAGCTAAACGTATTGGGTAGCTACCGCATAGCCTGGTTAGTGGCCCGGGCACATCGTTGACCTTAATATTACTTCCGTAGTCAATGTTACAGGACTACAATTATGCAGGATTCGGTAAGCTCCATTAAACTAAATCGAACAGGTAAACATCTGTGTTTCCGACGTTCAATGAGATTGTATGTTACACGTCTGGCATTCCAGACGCCAATTTAAACAGGTAAAATGGAGGAACCTGAGGAGTATAAAAGTTCAGGAATGATTTTAAGGTGCGAGGCAAGACCACTGAAATGTACAACACATGAGGAAATGTACTCACAGGAGGTCTAAGCCCACGCCAGCTTGACCCAGAGGCAGAGGTCTCTCACGCCTTTGTTCTTTAGAGGAAAGTGGGCATGGAAGGCATGCAGTTTCATCATTACAACGGTTCACAGCACACTACTACCCAGAAGGCCATTTTCACTGTTCTGCAGCTTCGCAAAGCACAAGCAATACACAGAAACACGGTTTCAGTTGCTGCAGCTATAACAATAAAAAGCTTTTACAAATAAAACGAAATTCATCTGGATATAGCCAAGATGTACAAATTAAAGTGACACAAACGACGGGATTAAAAAACAACCAGGTTGTGTCCCCGTGTCACAACACCTAGAGATGGTGTGCAGCGAACACCGCGGGACACTTGTCCTCCCACGGGCAGTACATCACTTTCACAGTCAGAGGGAGAAGTAGCAGCAGGGCCTCTGCCACATCGGGGCACAGGTGACGACTCAGGGGCTCCGGCCTGGCGTTGGGGGAACCGCAATTCAACTCAGTCCGGGATCCGTGTCACATGACCCAACTTTTAAATCCCACGATCCTGGAGGAAGTGACACCAATGTTAGCATTCATAAATCCAGCCTCGGTTTGTCCTGTCTGTACTGTCATGTGCCTTGATAACACTTTGGTTCTACATTGTGGGAGAGATACACAGAATGACACAGTGACTCAGAAAACTCAGTGTCACTGAGCAGACAGCCTTGTGTTTGTCAAACTGCGCTGAGGAAAGCGTTGAGAAGGAGAAATGGTGGACAGTGATCTAACCATGACCCTAACCCTACCAGACAGTGAGCTAGCCATGACCCTAACCTTACCAGACAGTGATCTAACCATGACCCTAACCCTACCAGACAGTGATCTAACCATGACCTTAACCCTACCAGACAGTGATCTAACCATGACCCTAACCCTACCAGACAGTGAGCTGTTAGACTTCTGTTTGTGGAGCTTCTCGCGGTCCTTTTTCACTTTGGGTGCCATCTTCAGCCTAACAGTGCTCTTCATGCCGCTCCTAGCTGTGGCCTGGGGGGGTGGGTACAATCGGGTAGTGAAAAAATTGACTGAGTAGAAAGACACGTAATAGTCATCGCAAATAGGCCCTTGTTCAAAATCATGTTCATGATTTCAAGAGAAATTTTACATTATTTACATTTTACATTTTGATTATGTACTTATTTCCCCAATATTGACAATTATATGTACTGTTTGTAATATACTTCATAATAGTACTTCATACTTCATGTATTAGCATGATATCTCACCATCATAAGTGTCTCATGCATTATCACATCTCCCAATCATGTCTGTCTCATGCTTTAGCATATCTCCCAATCATGTCTGTCTCATGCTTTAGAATGTTTTCTAACAATCATGTCTGTCTCATGCTTTAGAATGTTTTCTAACAATCATCAGCAATGCCTTTCAAGTCTCACACAATTCAACAGAAACAATGAACCAGAAAATATGCATTAGCGTAAAAACCTTATATATAGATTACCCATTACAAAATTAAGTTACCATGAAAAAGCTTAATTAAGTGTGAGTTTGATCAAGCTACGTATGCAACTGTTAAAATATTTTAATTTAAAAATCTTACACTCTAACCTCGTCAGTGCAGTGCATTATGGGCCAGATCCAGTGAATGTCTCCCAGCTTCTGCAGTTCAGTGCTGAGGCAGTCAAGGGTGGAGAGGAGCTCCTCCTCCTGAGGGGACTCCAGCGGCTGCCGAGGCACAGAAACCAACACAGACAGAGATAGTTTGGGGTACAAACAACCACACAGGCAGAGACACAGGTCAAGGTACAGACAACAACACAGGCAGAGACACAGACAGGTGGGGTTACAGACACCAACAAAGGCAGACACAGACAGGTCGGGGCACAGAGACAGGTTGGGGCACAGACACCAAACACAGCCAGAGAATTGTACAGACACCAAAAAAGACCAACACAGACAGAGACAGGTCGGGGTACAGACATCAGCAAAGACACCAACACAGACAGAGACAGGTCAAGGTATAGACATAGACAACAAAGACAGTCCAGGGGGCAGGGTATAAAATTGATAAAATGGTTAAAATATTAAAAATGGAATAGGTAAGTGCTGGAAACAGTTTTCCTGAGAGAGTATGTGCCTTTTAGCCAGGTGAATAAAACACCTTTGACTTGGGGGTTGGAAAAGGATATTCTCACCAGCAGCTTCACATCCAGAAGCACCCTGGTCTCCTGCAGCAGGACCTTAGTGCAGTTGATGATGTCCACAGCTGTGCTGCGGCTCAGGAACTGCATGGGTACACACAGGAACAGCTTCAATCAGACCCCTGCTATCAAAACCATCATTACGGTTGGCTCTTCCACAAAGGGACTTTGTATCTACTGATACAACCAGAAGCATGCGTGTCCTCCCAGCACACACGGTGAGGGTGATGAACTACGAATCCAATCCCACCAATTTCTTTTTCCACACTGCAGGCCACATAGCTCACACAAAAGGTTCAGAGATGATTGAGAAAATCGGTTAGAGATGAGTCAAGCAAGGCCCAGCCGATTTGTACCTCGGTAAACACAGGGATCAGCCAGTTCGCTGGTGAGTGTGGCCAACGTCTTTATCGACCGAGACACTCGGTAGGCTCCAGAAACTTTAAAACCGTAACTTGTGAAAAAAAAAACTACATGAAATAAAGGTTTGATTGATGGAATAAAAATGTAGGTGCAGAGTGATGCTGGGAAACACAGTTTTTGTGTAAGTGCTAACTGCTAATAGTGCTAACCTCAGGACTGGAGGGTTTGCTGGGGAATGCCTCACGCAAGACGAGAGCAGTGGCATTCACTGCATGGGCCAGCTCCTGTTCTACCAGCCTGTGTAGCTTGGCAGCTTCCCTGATCCTGCACAGGACAACGAGAATGACGCTCATACCCCACAGTTACGTTCAGTCTCCGTGAACACACCACGGTCACACACAGTCTCCGTGAACACACCACGGTCACGCACAGTCTCCGTGAACACACCACGGTCACGCTCAGTCTCCGTGAACACACCACGGTCACGCTCAGTCTCCGTGAAAACACCCCGGTCACACACAGCCAAATTTGTGCATTACTCACTAACTCAGGGAAATCAATTTGAGCATTTTATGGTTTAATCTCCCACTTTTATGATCTTTGTTAATTACTGGTCTGCTGTTTATTTGTATCCACCCTCACTTGTTACTGAGAGCGTCGGCCAGCTGTGCCAGCTGCTGCAGCTGTGCATACTCCTCCTCAGTCAGATACTCCTGGGACTGCTGGGAGTTGAGACGCGGCCGTGATGATGATTGACAGCTGTCGCACTTCCGCTTGTCCTCCCACGACTTCAGAGTGTTCTCAAAGGCCTGTAAGACACGGATCGTAAAATTTTCTTAAACAGAAATACACACCCACTATCACCCCCCCAAAGTATCAGCACACCTCTCCACCTGAGAAAAGCACTGACCCAGTCTCCTGTGAGCACGCCCCTCCACCTGAGGACAGCACTGACCCAGTCTCCTGTGAGCACGCCCTTCCACCTGAGGACAGCACTGACCCGGTCTCCTGTGAGCATGCCTCTTCACCTGAGGACAGCACTGACCCAGTCTCCTGTGAGCACGCCCCTCCACCTAAAGGCAGCACTGACCCAGTCTCCTGTGAGCATGCCCTTTAACCTGAGGGCAGCACTGACCCAGTCTCCTGTGAGCATGCCTCTCCACCTGAGGACAGCACTGACCCGGTCTCTTGTGAGCATCTGTGCGCGGTTCTTGTGGACAATCTTGACGATTCCTGGCGGTTGAATCCAGGCCTCGCCATCCACCTGTACAGGTACGCCCTCCTCGCCTAGGATGGTGATTTTCACCTGCCGACACTAGGCAGACATGAGGGATAGTGTGAGAGATCCCAGAACTGTGTTGCGTGTAATGTAGATGTAGAGTTAATGTGCTAGACACTGGACCTGAGAGTTGCAGAGCTAGGTACAGAGCTGGATGGGAGGTATAGTATTTCTTGACTGTTCAATGTAATGATGTGCATATATATGGTTGTATGCATGTGCGTCTGTCTGTGTGCGTGTGTCTGTGCGTGCCTCTTTGTGAATGTGTGTGCGTGTGTGTGTGCGTGCGTGTGTGTGAGTGTGCGTGCATTTGTGTGCGTCTGTGTGAGGGTATGTGCGTGCCTTGGTGTGAGTGTGTGTGCGTGCATGTGTGTGTGTGTGTGTGCGTCTGTGTGAGCGTGTGTCTGTGCGTGCGTCTGTGTGTGAGTGTGCGTGCATTTGTGTGCGTCTGTGTGAGGGTATGTGCTTGCCTTGGTGTGAGTGTGTGTGCGTGCGTGTGCGTGCGTGTGTGTGTGTGTGCGTCTGTGTGAGCGTGTGTCTGTGCGTGCATCTGTGTGTGTGCCTCTTTGTGAGTGTGTGTGCGTGTGTGTGTGCGTGTGTGTGAGTGTGCGTGCATTTCTGTGTGTCTGTGTGAGGGTATGTGCGTGCCTCGATGTGAGTGTGTGTGCATGCGTGTGTGTGTGTATATGTGTGTGTGTGTGTGACTGTGTGAGTGTGTGTCTGACCTGCGCAATGCGGTGGTGTTGCAGGTTGATGACCCTGGACATAGCCATCTGCATGCTCCCAAACACGGCCACCACCTCCAGCTTCTTATCATCGAAGGATGGAGCTCCAAAGTTCTGACAGAAACAACAAGTGACAAGTTATCATTTAAACACCAATAAACCATAATCAGAGTAATTGTGCAGTTAAAGATAATCTTCCATTTCTAAAAATATTGTTGCAAAAATAAATACAAATATTTCAGTAAATTGCACCTATAAATAACTCTGGTTTGTGAACTAACATTTAACCAGACTAAAACCACGTAACTCTGGATTGTGACCTTAGATTTGACCAGACTAAAACAATTTCACTCTGGATTTGACTAAATTTTACATTTGACTAAAACCAATTTAAAGTTTAATCTGCAGTCAAGGCCACAGTCACTATCTGTTAGTAGATTTTTTTTAAAGAGTAGTAAATGTTTTTTTATTCCTCAAACTCAAAGTAAACTCATCACCTGGGGCCTACAGGATAGGTAAACTCACGTTGTCCTCCTTGGTCCCACCCCAGAAGTTGATGCCACCAGCGTAGCTGGGGATGTTGAGGACTGCCAGTCCCTGGAGGCTGGGCAGATTCATGGTCACGCCATCACACTGTTGGGGAGAGCCCTAATGGGTATCACGAGTTTCACTACAGCAAAGGGCCTACCACAAACTGCCTACCACAAAGGGCCTACCACAACGTGAGCCAGCCAACCACAAGGGTCACTACAGTCTCTTGCATAATGAGAGAGCAGGGCATTGTTTATTAAGACTATTTGCTCATGAATAAAAAAGCGGGAGATCGTCGTGTTGCAGATCAAAGTCATAGCTAAAACATGGAAGTTGTAAGTGGGTAGTAATAAAAGTTTATATGCCTTATACTTTATACTTTATGCTAATTTGACAAATGAGTCATGTGTTTTGATTAGGTAGCTCAAAGGTGCGGACCTACCTCCAGTAGGACTCGTTGCTCCAGGTTCTTGTAGGTCTTCTGCAGCAGCTCCTTGGTCCCCAGCACTCCGTACCACATTATGTTCTTGGTGCGACTGCTGTTGGTTACACAGAGGGCGTAAGATGCCACTCCCTTCCCTGATGTGTTTGTGATGTCACCAGGCAAGACGGTGCTTACCCAGGGATGGCATTATAACTGCTGAAAAATGCACTTGAGTTTTTAATCTTAACGCATTAAACACAGGCGTTAACGGGTCAGTAATCATCCCATTAATGGGTTAGTAATCATCCCATTAACGGGTCAGTAATCATCCCATTAATGGGTTAGTAATCATCCCATTAACGGGTCAGTAATCATCCCATTAACGGGTCAGTAATCATCCCGTTGGTACCTGCACTTCTTGGGGTGCTCATCCCGCTTGTTGTTAAACTCCAGGGAGATCTTGGCGTCCAGCCCGATGCCAAAGTAGTTGTTCATGACACATTTCTCAGTGCACTGTCTGCAGAGTAAGACAGAGAGCAGACAGAGAGTGGGGTGTGTGAGAAAAGGCACACTATCTCTTTCAGGAAAGTGTTCATTACTGTGGCCCAAATGCATCATGTACTAGCCTTGGTAATGCCTACAGGGGCACCGCACTACATCTGTAAACTAAGCTCTGTGTTCCAACCCCATCTTACACATAGTCCTCAGAGAAGACGCTGAAGCTTTCAGATCTCTCCAGCGTAACAGACATGACAGGGGTGGGACTTGTGGGTCCGTGGCCTGTGGAATTTAGAAGGAAAAAAAAGCAGGGGTAAGGGGCAAGCGAAAGGCATCCCCACAAATCAAAAGTGTCCTTTTATTAACAACTGGGGTGAAAGCGATACGAAGAATGGGCGATTCCATATATATTTAAATTAAAGAAAGAAAGGAAGAAAAATAAAGACGTGTCCTCTGGCAAGGGGACAGTGCACACCCTGCAGACACTAACCTCGGTCACTCTCCTTCACATCTTCACTGCCTTCCATCTTTACTGATGAGCATGAGGGCATGCGCTGAACTTGTGCGGGGCGACTCTGTTCATCCACCACTGTTGAAGAGAGAGAGAGAAAAGAGCGATAAGGAGAGAGGAGAAAATAGAGAAAGGGGGAGAGTGATAAAAAGCCAAACGGCTTCCAGACGCACCTTTCTCTGCCTGCTCGATTATCTGCCGCAGGGCCTTCTTTAGGCTGTTGGCCCGCAGCATCAGCTGCTCTCTGGACCTGAAGGCTCGGGGGATGCTGGGGGGCTCACCTTCGCCCGCCTGGGGGGACGACATATCGTCGCTGGGCACAGGGTGGGGATCGGCCTTCTCGCTCAGAGCTTTGACCAGGGCATCCAGCTTGTCGTTCAGCATGGAACACTGTGGGCAACAACATGACAAGCACAATCCCATCACAATCCCACTGCTCAGTCTCACTGACACACACACACACGCACGCACAGACACACAGGATGGAAACTTTGTGTCTATACTAATGCACACGTATGCCACAGATTACCATGCAGATGAAAAGTCAATTCGACACAGTTCCTCGTTTGACACGATGAAGTAAACCAGGCTTCGCAAACCTTCATGTTCCAAGCCACCCTCCCCGCCCACCCGTATGCAGTCAATGTGTTACACAATCCTGTTATGCAACCCTCACCCGCCCTGAAGGTCCGCTTGTGCCAACACAAACCCACCTTCTTAGCCATGGCGTCCGCCTCTTCCCTGTTCCCAGCGGCTTGCTCGTACGCTCTGCCCACCTCCAACACAAAGTCATTCACCGACCCACACAGAAACCTGCCAGCAGGATGAAAGTCACGCCCACACATGTGGACAATAACACACACAGCCACCTGTCTGCAATGCTCCTCAGAGTCTTTTTCAGAACCGTCTTTACGTTCATTTAGAAGTTTGAGGAGCTATATGAGGACAACGGGGGAGGTGGGGGAGGCACTGTGTTCAATGCAGTCAAAGTGTTTGAGAGGATCTGTTTGATGATCTATGTACAGAGCAAGCAGTAATCAGCTTCACTCAAGCTAACACTTATCTGGAATTTCCCAAATGCATTTCAACCTTATGATTAGGGTAACACCGTAAGCTCTTTCAGCTCATGATGGAGGCGAGATGAGCAGCTGGCCCTTAAGCAAACTCACCTGGTCGAGGAGATGACGTCACTGGGCTTGTCCGAGTCCAGGATTTTAGCCAGATGGGAGGTCACAGAGTCGGCATAGAGGGTCATCTGGACCTAGGGGGAGGAATGGCACAGGGCCACTCTCACCTTGACTAACATTCCTTGATTGCATCCAAGGACTGGGAAATGTGTCCAGCGTGATTAGATCTACAACACATATGGACTAAAACTACTGTACACTTGAACTGAATCTACTACACATTTGGACTAAAACAACAACCGTGTAGGCTACATGACTTTGATCTTGTGCTGATACTGTAATGCATCTTATAATGTACTTGTTTAACCTGATTGTTTGACTTGCCGTTCCCCGAGGTTACTATACCTGGTGGAGTGCATCCACTGTCTCGTCCTCCTTCAGGACGGGAGGGGAGATATCGATGGGGCCTTCATAGGTGAGAATACTCCATCTGAAACCACATAAGAAGGGAAAATGTAAATATGCAACAGTAAACCTTATAAATTAATATCACTGTAAACATAATCGCCAATCTCAATAGTTCTGGAAAGTTCTATTAATGTTAATAAAACAACCCTGCAATTCTGTCCACCTCACAGCAGGCTCAATAATAAGAGCTGATAATAATGGCCAAACTCTCCCCTTCCAGACTTCAGGAGAGTTACCTGTCCAGCATCTTGGTGGTGGCTCTCTCCAGCTTCTCCAGGATCTGCAGAAGCTGGGCATCATCGTCACAAAGGGCCCCCCAACCCAGAACTCGCGCCAGGTCATTTCCGGTTCCCAGGGGCAGCACACCCAGCTGGCACTACCACAGTTACACACTCAGGTTAGACTAAAAATTATGTTGACAGTCAATGATATATGCTGGACAGCTGAACCACCTAAAAAACATCTGTGGATGTGAAAAACAGCAATAACAATCTCAGCCACGATAGGAGCGGTTGTCAAGGCCTCCTCTCCTCACCTGTTTGTGGAGTCCCAGTTTATCCAGCTCAGACAGGACCCAGCCCACACTGCCATCCCCCCCGCACACCAGGATCCGGAAGGTCATGAACTTCTGGAACAGCCGCAACCTGGGGGGGTGGGGGGGGGGGGGCATTCTGTGATATCTTGGCAATAACCGGGCGGAGACGTGCCCCTATCCTGACACGGGGAGCTGAATGGTGGGAATGGTGACTCACCCAAGCTGGGGTCCACCGTTCATTAGGTCAAACACCTGCGCTGGGTTCAGAAGCTGTTTAAACTTGCGCAGGAACTTCACTCCCTGGTTATCCCCACTCTTGGAGTTGACCAGAACCAGAAGTGGGCTGGAGCAAGACTGGCTGGTCGCTTTCCAGAACCCTGTGGAAAACAGGCCAGGTCGGAGCTCAGTGAAAAAGTCAAGTAGGAGAAACCAAATATGTTATATAAATACGGCAGTCATTCGGCCAGGTAGGACGACCCGTAAAGTGCGTCGTAAAGTACTCTCAAGTGTGTAGTAATGATCCTCAGATGTGCCGTGGTTAATATTCACGTGAGCTGTAGCACCCTCTAGTGTGTCGTATGTGACAGCCATACACAGTAGTGACCCACATATGTGGATAAACGACCCTCAGGTGTACTTATGCAAACCTCACCATCAGAGTCGATGCTGTTGAGTGTGCTAGGTGGGATGATTGACACCCGACACTGTCCCAGTGGGCAACCCTTCTCCATCTGATCCTTACAGCTGCTATGTACCTGCAAATGTGCGTGCACAAACACAGTCACACACATTAGACTGACTATGATATCACATTATTATCAGATCTGACCCTTCCTGGATGACCTTCCTCCAGGCCTGAATTTGAATATGACTCACAATGGCCTTGCACCACAGACAGCGCCAATCCTGCAGCCGTCGGACACTGCCACAGTTTCGGTCACACACCTCACACCTGGCACTGACAGGCAGGTTCCCCTCCAGCCACTGATGTGGCATCGAGACCTGTAAAGACACACACACACACACACACACACACACACACACACACACACACACACACACACAGTAAGAATAACACTAGTGGTACACTACACCCGTATCCACATTGTTAGGAGATGGGCCAAGCCCTAACCCTGACAATCCCGACCTTAAAAGAGGAGGTGGGCCACTGTGAATGGTGTGGTGTAATAAGCACCTGGAATCTGGAAGGGAACTAAAAGTACCAGCAATACCCATGTTTGAGGTGTGGTCAGTAAGATGGTAAAGTGCTTATCATTGGTAAACTGGTGCGAGGGGAGGGTCCTGATTGGTGGACTGGGTAAAGAAGAGATCAAATCCACCAATCGGAATGCAGAACATTGAAGCTGCATGGGCAGAGGTCCTCTGGCTTTTCATTGAACGAGCAGACATAACTCGTAGGAATCAAGAGCAAAACACATGTTTGGTGACAACCTGTTACCTCCATCTAGTCTTTAGTTTTTTTTTGTTTAAACGCCTTCAATTGGAGTAATCTCTTTGCCTGCTCCCCTAGGACCTATACTAACCCCATCCTCATCCTCGATGACGTCGTTCCCCATGGATGCCAGCGTAGTCCACTTACAGCTGTTGGTGGAGCGTACAGCACAGCGCTTGTGGGCTTTGAACTTACACACTGAGGGAGATAGGACAGACAGAGAGACAGAGAAACCGAGAGACGGACAGACAGGCAGAAAGTTGGAGACACGAACAAGCAGACGGACAGATGGGCAGACATAGAAGAGAAAGAGACACTTTAAGAAGTTTACAATTGAAATGATACTGTGACTCATTAAACACAGATATACTTGTTAAAAGAAGTATCAGACATCAAAACCCTGGCCGACTAGTTTGAAGGTGACACTGAAGGCTTTTGATACCTTGCCTCTGGAATTTGATTGAGACTGATTGAGAGGAGGCGGGGGAAGTACCTTCACATGAAAGGCCATGGGACGTGACCCCTGACAACACCTCACGGCACACGTTGCAGAAGGTGGGGCGAGCATGGGAGCAGGCGTACCAGTTGTGCATCCCAGAGAAGTGCTCAGTGTTAAACTGACTGGCCTGTGGAGGTGGAGAAGTGCTCAGTGTTAAACTGACTGGCCTGTGGAGGGATACGGGTGAGAGGTGGAGAAGTGCTCTGTGTTAAACTGACTGGTCTGTGGAGGAATACGGGTGAGAGGTGGAGAAGTGCTCAGTTTTAAACTGACTGGCCTGTGAAGGTGGAGAAATGCTAGCTGTTAAACTGACTGGCCTGTGGAGGTGTAGAAGTGCTCAGTGTTAAACTGACTGGCCTGTGGAGGGATACGGGTGAGAGGTGGAGAAGTGCTCGGTGTTAAACTGACTGGCCTGTGGAGGGATATGGGTGAGAGGTGGAGAAGTGCTCTGTGTTAAACTGACTGGTCTGTGGAGGGATACGGGTGAGAGGTGGAGAAGTGCTCAGTATTAAACTGACTGGCCTGTGGAGGTGGAGAAGTGCTCAGTGTTAAACTGACTGGCCTGTGGAGGGATACGGGTGAGAGGTAGAGAAGTGCTCAGTGTTAAACTGACTGACCTGTGGAGGAATACGGGTGAGAGGTGGAGAAGTGCTCAGTGTTAAACTGACTGGCCTGTGGAGGTGGAGAAGTGCTCAGTGTTAAACTGACTGGCCTGTGGAGGGATACGGGTGAGAGGTAGAGAAGTGCTCGGTGTAAAACGGACTGGCCTGTGGAGGGATATGGGTGAGAGGTGGAGAAGTGCTCTGTGTTAAACTGACTGGCCTGTGGAGGGATACGGGTGAGAGGTGGAGAAGTGCTCAGTGTTAAACTGACTGGCCTGTAGAGGGATACGGGTGAGAGGTGGAGAAGTGCTCTGTGTTAAACTGACTGGCCTGTGGAGGTGGAGAAGTTCTCAGTGTTAAACTGACTGGCCTGAGAAGGTGGAGAAATGCTAGCTGTCAAACTGACTGGCCTGTGGAGGTGTAGAAGTGCTCGGTGTTAAACTGACTGAACTGTGGAGGTGGAGAAGTTCTTAGTGTTAAACTGACTGGCCTGTGAAGGTGGAGAAATGCTAGCTGTTAAACTGACTGGCCTGTGGAGGTGTAGAAGTGCTCAGTGTTAAACTGACTGGCCTGTGGAGGGATACGGATGAGAGGTGGAGAAATGCTCAGTGTTAAACTGACTGGCCTGAAGCGGTGCTCAGTTTTAAACTGACTGGCCTGTGGAGGGATACGGGTGAGAGGTGGAGAAGTGCTCGGTGTTAAACTGACTGGCTTGTGGAAGTAATGGAGGCGAAGATGGAGGAAAAGAGTCACAGAGACAGTGAGCTGCTAACCTCACAAATCTCCCATTTCTGCACTGACTTCAGGGCACTGATCCAATCCTCCATCTCCTTCCTGCTCTCGGCGCAAAGCATCAGCTTACGGAATGGAGTGATGACCTGGGAGGGAGAGATGGTCCTGAATTAACCCACACTAACAGGGGGAGAGGGGAGTGAGAGAGAGAGAGAGAGAGAGAGAGAGAGAGATGGTCCTGAACTAACCCACACTAACAGGGGGAGAGGGTAGTGAGAGAGAGAGGGAGAGATGGTCCTGAATTAACCCACACTAACAGGGGGAGAGGGGAGTGTGAGAGAGAGAGAGAGTGAGAGAGAAAGAGAGATGTTCCTGAACTAACCCACACTAACAGGGGGAGAGGGGAGTGAGAGAGAGAATGTTCCTGAACTAACCCACACTAACAGGGGAGAGATAAGGGGAGAGAGAGAGAAAGAATGCATTGCTGGAAGGGCCTGTCTGACTAGCAAGAGTGGGTGAAATCAATACCGTGAAACTGTTGTTGACATTCTTGGTGCTGGTTTCTGCTACACTGGCGTCAGAGAGGTCCACTTCATCAAATATCAGTGACTGAAACCCAATACAAAGCCTTAGTTTAGAGACTGAAACCGAACACAAAGCCTCAGTTTATAGACAGAAACCCAACACAAGCCTCAGGTTATGGACTGAAACCTAACACAAAGCCTCAGTCTATAAAGTGAAACCCAGCACAAAGCCTCAGTTTATAGACGGAAATCTAGCACAAAGCCTCAGTTTATAGACTGAAACCCAACACAAAGCCTCAGTTTACACACTGAAACCCAGCACAAAGCCTCAGTTTATAGACTGAAACCCAACACAAAGCCTCAGTTTACACACTGAA